>CM072791.1:15290792-15437519 GCA_036983795.1 Megachile lagopoda | reverse complement strand
TTAAAAGTCTATAGCCAAAAATTTATTTATTTATACCAAAAACCAAAATTGATTTATCCGGTGCAAATATTTATGTAGTGTAATTTATAGAACGCAAATATTACATGTTGTACAAACATTTAACATCAACATGTATCAACTTTAATTAAGTCTGCGGTTTTAGTTATTGATTATATTCACCATTAGAGATTAAATAGTTTGATATCATTAAGGTTAAAAGTATGAATAGTTGACCAGTTTTTAGAAAACATAAAAAGAAGGTTTTTATAAGTTATCCACTTTTGATGAAAGTAATCTTCAGATGCCTTCAGATGCTGAAAGGACATGTAGCCATAGCACCTGACAGAGAAAATATTTCGGTTAAGCATTAAAAAAAAAGTAATAATTCATATTTTTTTATAACATAAGGTAAAGATAACAGCATTTGGTCATGTACCAGTAGTTGACCAGTTTTTAGAAAACATAAAAGAATGAAGTTTTTATAAGTTGTGCACTATTGACGAATGTGAACTTCAGGTAGCACGACATCTGTTACTTAAATTTAAAAATTAGATGTGAAGTAAAGTGCTTATTAACAACGAATATCTAACTTCGTTAATGTAAGTAATGTGTCGTTATATTTCTACTTCCATAATGTTTTTGTTAAAAATAGCTGTACGGTTTAGGTGAATAAATTCATACGTTGTGAACATTTCGCGAATGAAATATATTTCTTCTACTATAAGTCGTCACTACTAACGAACAGAGGGTCAATTACTATTTCTTTAATTTTTAAGAGTGGTCAACTTCTTAACCATTTACCAAATTTAATATACTTTTCAAATTTGTATATCTTAACTTTTTTTAAAAAGTGGTCTCATTATATAATCTAGAAGGCTTAAAAAATGTCTCCAGGCATTGACTCTCGCTATTTAATGACAGAGCAAGATTACCATTGTTCATGTGGAAAATTTCTCTTAACTGGACAACTACTAATTCCATTATATTAAGCCCAATAATTTGAGATAACGAAACCACAAATCGTACGCGACAAGGAAGACAACCAACAGAACTGAGAACTACTGTCGTCACCCCGTGTCGCGTGTTTTGTCTTTCATACAAAAACCACAGATAGGTACCCATAGCAAAGACAGTGTTCCTGAGTGTAATGGTTGTATTATACTACTCTGTTTTGTAGTTCCGTTGTCGTATATTATGACCAATTATTAGACTTGTATGTTGTAAAAATATGATTGTTTATCTTTCTTAACTTTTGAAATAAATTGAAAAATATTAGTGCCAATTGCTGAGTTTTGGTTGTGTTTTTCACTGTGGTCGTCGAGCAAGATTACCATTGATCAGATGGTAGATTTCTCGTAATTGGTCAACTGCTGCCATTACCTTATTAAGTCAGCACGATGAACCCATCAATAAATTTTTTACTAAGATAATGAAAAACAAATAGACAACAATTGAGCCTTGTAATGGCAAAACGGTGGAAAAGTGCATAACGATCTTCAAAGGAAGGATAAAAACATTTTTTATTCTTTCACATAACAAGTACTTCCAAATACACTATCGAGAACTTTAAGCTACCATCGACCTGGAGTACCACTATTGTTAAACACGGGCGAGCTAACAGCTACTCAAATATCGATAACTTTACACCTAGGTAATATCATATCTATGTATATACCAGTACATATTACTAACTGAATACCTTATACCGTTATCGATTTATAGCAACAGATTAGTTCTCCAACTAGTTACGTTTCATTAAAAGAGAATACAAAATTAAACTTATTAAAAACAAATAGTAAACTAATTTATTTAACGTACACACAATAAATTTCTAAAACGTGCTCTATGTTTATTTTTCTCGATTTCTTTTTTATCCAACTTCTTGCGCTTCCTTTTGTTTATTATATTTGTTTATGGTTGTTTTAAGCAAGTTGTTACTATAATACAAATTCATTGTTATTTTTTTGTGATGTATTACTAATTATAATTACATGTCTTGTTACTTCTATAAATGACTAAATAACGGCGAAGAAGAAAGTAATTATTTTTGCTTCAGTCTGTGACCCATTTTCTTCTTTTAATAATAATCTTCTTATTAAAATTCGTGTGCCTTTTGCTGAAGAGTAAAAATTAGGAACGCAACAAACAATACTGCTTGAAGTAACAATTTACGTTTATTTCAACGTTTTATTACTTAATTATGCCTATAAATTACAGAATACATTTGAGTGCACGTGTTCCAGAATACCGAAACGTTTATTTCGAAATATTTCAAAACACATCTTTCACTTTTAAGTATCAATATTTTAATTTTATGCTGATGTTTCCAATGAGAAACGGTTATGTCAGTGTACATGATATAACTGTGGTTAACCTTGCTTGTAAACTTTTGACAATGAAAGTAAAATTGTTGAATTTATATTGTTTTTGAATTCATATCAGTTAGAGTCAGTAGAAAAATACCTTTGATTAAATTTTTTTAAATATAATCAACGCTGAAATCGTTACGAAAAATGATTATTAACGAAAATTTGCATAATTTTTAAAATATTTATCTTTATGTTGGTGAATAACATTCATATACAAACTTTATAATAAAGTGGTAGGGTTGCATTTGGAAAGCATTCTATTAGTTTTGTAATATGTTTAATATTTGTTGACTCATTAAATTGAATGATTTGCCAGAAATATGCTTACAGAGTATTTTTTCAATTGTTGTTACCGCGTGGGCAAAATGATCAATTTCAATAGTGAAAGAAACTTTCTTCGTATGTCCACTTCACACGCAGAATTAACGGCGAATGAATTATTGAAAGATTGGATAGTGAAATACACTGGTATTAAATGTAACACTTAGAATATTTAATGAAAAAACCACAAATAAGTTTAAAGTATGCCTTTTTACAAAATATGTCGGACGGCAACTTAGAATGATAAATAGATGTTATTTGTATGCTAGTATGTTCGAATCTCTGGTCTCTCGCAAAACATTTCTTCCGAAGTAAACTTTATTTTGTAGTGGGGCTTTGACTAACGACGCTTCGGATTGGTTAGTTAGAATTTTATAAATTTTTTGGAGATGGAACCTACTCCGTAGGGACTACCGTTAGACCCAGGTAAGGTCTCTGGAAGTTCAACTGGTCGAGGGCAGTAATAATTGTAAATACTTGCGTTTTTCCCAAACGTGTAAACCGATGACCTTTTTTATGGCCATTTCATATTACGGGTAATAACGTCGTTTAGTTTGACTATTACTTAAAAATTTTGCTTTTACTGCCTTGGGACATGTTTTCTTTGAAATATGATTTTAAATTGCTTTAACTGAATATTAAATGTTTTCTAAATGCTTTTAAGGGTCACAAGTCACCAAACGGACTGTGAATTTTTTTTTCTTTTGTTACGCAGTAACAATTGTAATTAAAAAAATATTGGTATTTTGATTTTTTTCTAATTGTATACTTAGTTCTGAGATTCTTGATATTCGCTTATTTCCCGCCATGTTGCATTTTAGTGTACACTGCTATATTTATATTTTGTAGATTGATGAATTAAGCTAGAATTTACACTCCGATTAAATAATCTCTAATAAAAACGCATCGATGTATCAATAAATATATTCCTCAAATTATCTACATTTGATAATTTGAAATTCCAAGTTTTGGCAATTATTTGCATTCAAACGAAAAGGTGTCGAAAATCACCTTCTCATCAAAATAGGTATACACAAAATCGTGGTAGAAATAGTGTTAAGTGACGAAAGATGAATAACGTACATCTACAACAGATTCGCCAGTAAAAAATCAGTTTTTCGTATAGTATTTATTGATTGTCTCTGTTATGCAGTTAACTGATGTTCAAAGTTAAAATTGGTCAACGTTTTGCACAAGTACAGCCACAAACTGTCGTTACCAAGTGAAAAATGGATCATGATATATTTTGAAATTGGACTGTATTTTTAATGTACGAATAAACAAATGAATTACTGATAAAGCTAATAGAATGAATACAGTGTCGAGAAAAGTGATTTTAATTCGGTAACGCGAGTTTGCTTTTCCTCCAAACGTTTGCATTGTTAAATTTCCAGAATTTTTAATGGGAAAATTGCAATTAAAATAATCGCAAGTTCGTTTTTGCTGTTGGTACGCGCAACCCCATGAAACCCGGGTATATTCGAGCTACCTGGCAAGCCCGGAGGGTGAAGGGAGTGAACATAGTAACGTATCGACCGACGGGGTCAGCAGGGGTCACCAAAGTTCATAGCGTCTCCCGGTTCACGAACTCACCGAAACTGCAGCCGCCATTTCGTATTGTTCGACAACCATTTCATAAAAATCGACCTGTTCTTTATGACCTATTTTACATTACAAAAAATCTCTTGTAATCACAATTAATTCGGTGGTGTAAAATCGAAATAATATCAGAACGTATAGATACTCACTTTCAAAACATGGATTTCTTTTGAAGCGTTGAAATTATTGAGGTGAAGATAATAATGTTCTAGAATAATTTGATGGTTTTGAATTTCTTGCATGAAGTTTCAACGAGAATTTTTATATTTCTCAATCGAATGTTATATGACTATTGAGAAAATATTCTATTACAATTTTGTGGAAGAAAACTGAAAACTTATGAGATAAGAAATGATACATGAAATATTTTTCGAATTTTTAATTCTAAGAGTGTAACATATTTGTTACGTACTGATATTGGTATTGTTTGTTACTGATATTGTTTATTTAAATTTGATATTGTTTATTTAAACCATTCAGTGAGTTGTAAAAACAAGTTGTTTGGCAAACAACAGTGATTTACTAAAATAATGTGAAATATTGATATAACATATAATGATATAATATTTTCTGTACGGAAAATTACAGTTAAGCTTCAAATATTTATTTTCAAATTCACTATTTAGGGCTATTTTAATTTATTGTAATTTCTGTAATAAATACTTAATGGTTAAAGGTAATAATGCTGCAATTCATATCGCGTATAATAGAAATCAATAACTGTAAATTAATATCTAATTTATGGATAGTTGTAGAAAAAGAAATAATAATACACTGATATTCCGTAGATGTAGATGAAACTGATTTCCGATTATACCCTTCAGTCATCTCAATTTGCAACATTTAATCAGCATTTATCATAGATTTCTCATCGATGAATATAAATCTAAAACCCACGTTTCCGTTTTTGAGAAAATTAATTTTGAAAGTAAAGTACAAATTGCTAACATTAAAAATATTTTGTACTCAAACATTATTATTTACTTACATCTCATGTCAAATTTGTGAACTTTCTTGTGTAAAATGATATGAGATATCGACACGTTTCAATATATTTGAATATGAATATTTGCTTTCTCCAGAGAACGATTTTTAGATTCATATTTAGGGATTTCAAATGATTTATAACATCTTCTAAATTGCGAAAAAGATCAGAATTTGTTGAATAATGTTATCACGTATATCCAGAGTAGATATAAACTAATCCCTAGTGTTATCACTTATTTCCTTGAAATATGCTATCTCATTTTTACACATTGTATATAGAAGATAAACAGTTAAATCTTGTGTAAACTTCGAAAATTGAAGCAAACATATTCACCGATGGACACCAGATAGTTTCATGCTCGAAAAAGTATATATAGATAAACGTTACATAGTATGGACGAAATAATTGATTCAATTTATATTATTTAGGAAATAAAAACATCTATAATACAAAAATGGGAACGTAATTTTAAATAGCACTAAAATGTTAATAGTTCAAAACAGTAAATTAAAGAGAATTTATTTTTAATATGTTTAAAGTACTGTTCAATAAAGAATGGCTACAAAAATTGACCGTTTTAAAACCGATGTATGTACGGCAAGTGTTCCCTAAATGCTTGCAATTAGGGCTCTAAACCAGTTTTTTCTTGGAAGCGCTCGTTTATCGAATGGCCAATGACGCGCGTGCTCTTTCCGTAGTTCGTCCGTTCACTTGTTCGATATAACGACATAGAGGGTGTCCCAGTTTTTTACCGTCAAACTTTATTAATATATTGCACTCGTAACAATTAGAGAACACTACATCCACATAAGGTTTCATTTTATTAAAAAGTTATAACAAATATATGAAATGGCAACGGATGTTGTTGGCTATCACAAGGTGTTCCAGTTTTGTTCGTACAACTTTAATAGTATATTTTATAAATAAAAATACGAAAATGTTTATGTGTACATAACGCATTGTTAAAAGTTATTAAAAAACAAATTAAAGTCGACAATTGTAGAATTGAAGAAAATCGTACATTTCGCATATTCCTCATAATCTTTCAATAAAACATTTAAGATTCTATGTTCATATAATATTTTTGTAACATTTTTATTTATACAATAACAGGTCTACATACAAAACTGAAACGCATATGGTATCGAAAAAAGCAGTTCGAAGTTATTTTGTACTTTCTTATAATTTTTTAAGAAAGTGTTTAAAATTATGTTAATAATTTTCCGTATTTCTTATTTTTGCATATGAGATATGTTGGTAAAGTTTGGCGGTAAAAATCTGGAACACTTTGTATATAGGATGTGTTCATATCTGGGACACCTTGTATATAGGGTGTGCTCATAACAATTTTTTCATTACTCCAATTATTTCCGTTATTTTTAAAAATATCAAGTTTAGTCACTGATGTTAAATAGTATACAGGGTGCTGTTATCAGGTAATAATAAGTTTTTATTGATTGTTGTTTTAATGGACAAATATTTTATTAAACATGAATACAGATAACTCTCTTATAACATGGTTTCAATAATTATAAAAAAGATATTTGTGATATGAAAATGTATTTCTTGTTTAGAACCGAACCTTTTATTTTATTTTTATTTTTAAATTAATTTTAATTTTTATGGAGTTTGTGATTCTCTACAAACGTGTCTATCGAGTTGTTACTTATAAAAACAAATATTTAGAATTATAAACAAATAAATGTAAAATTTGTTACATAATGAGGTATTCGGCAAGAAAGTAATAAGAGGATATTCATATCCTCGATAGAAAGGCGATATTTTGAGTTATATTTTCATGTGATATAACGTCTTGAAAATGTATATTCAAAATTCCATGTCTGAATACATAAAAATAAGAAAGTTACAACGATTCTAGAGGAACAAGATCGATGAATGGTACATTGGTAAGATAATCTAAAGACATTTTTATAGAGACCGCGTTTAAAATACACACATAAAATAGAAGTTCTTTTATACCGTGAAATAAAATTTTCTGAATATCGACAACAATTTTCTTTTTATCGTCTATAGAAGTTACAAACTTTATGAACTTTTATACGACTGCCAATTTGTTGAACACTTACTACTTTTCAGACAAGTTAAAAAGATACTTTCTTCTACATAGATTAAAGTCTTTTTTGATTTTTAGAGTCAATAATGTAAATTACGACAGCCGTTAAAAGCAAAACACTGTATGTAGGAAATTTACGACGAGTTAATTAATAATCAAGATAATTGTGTTAAAATTACACTGAGTTATTTTAAAACGTGACTACATATGTGTACAAAAGTTTCAAAACTCTCGGGTAATAATTCAATAATTTTTTATATTATAAATGATTTAAAATCGAGAATTCCGAATATCCCGTTGATAAAGTATGGTGTTAACAAAATCAATAGTTCCCCAGATATTTAAAGTTCATAATTGAAATATTTCATACAACAAATTCCAGATATTCTATTACTGTTATCTATATTGTGTGTTATTGTTTTTTTTCTACAGAATTACAAAGGCAATTCCGTTTTAAAAAATAGACTTTGAAACCTTGCAAGACTACACTGAAAAAAGAATATTATTAATTAATAAAGTAACTTAACAATTAACAATAAATTTAAAAAATACTGTTATTATTAATAAATTATATATTAATAATAGATATAAACAAGGTAAACAAGGTTAGTTATCTTATGTACTGGATCTCCTTTTTATAAGTGTTTTATAAAATAGTTACATTTAAATTGAAACTAAAGTATAAAAATAAATAAATAATGGACAAAAGTAAACAAACTTACACAATGATTCTATACTTTGATGAAGAGCAACTTTTGACAAAAGCTTCTTACTAATTTTCGTAATTTAAAGTAAGAAATCTCAGATCATTTTGACGAGTTCCATAAATCTAGTGTTAAACAGCTCAGTCTTTTTACTGCTACAAAAATTATTACATTAATGTCAGTTACTGAAAGTTATCGGCTTAATATAAAAATTTAAACAAATGTTGGTGACATCTAGTTTAGGAAAATGAGTGCTAAAATATGTATACTAAGAACTTATGTTGCTATTCAGTCTAGAAATGATATTTTCAAAATGAATGATCTTTTGGTCAGAATTTTTTTTCATACACTTGTGTAGAGAATAACGAGCTGCACTGATTAGTACATTAAAAAGTGTGTTAAGGGGGGCAATACCTTTAGATAGATGAAAATAAGCTGATATTTGTGAATTTTTTTGTATAGGATATCTTTGTCTTGTATTTTCGAAATTTCAGGTATAATTTATTATAACTATTGCCTATTACAACATATTTTCTTTTTTTAAAAATATTAAAAAATGGCGGAATTATGATAGTCTGTCCTGGAAGTGTTTCGGCGCGTCTCATGAAACGGCGTGACGTCTAGCTTTAGTTATATTGGTCTGAAACAAGTTTGCAAACGATGTTTCGATTATTAACATTCACAGTTAATAGATGAACCTAAGAAACGTGAAAAATATGGAAAATTGAAGAGATGGCGCGCTTTTAAAGAAAAACTTTGAATTTTACTGAAAATTTTCGCAATATTTTGCAATAAAAAAGGACTTTAATGTTAAATTTATTTCGTACATTTAGGTTCATATGTTAGATAGTATTGTCGTGGATATGTGCAAAAAATTTGAGCGCGATTGATAAACTAGTTTCTGAGTTATCAGTCACGCCAATTTTAAAAACGTAGTTTTGAGAAAAATGCGTTTAAAGTTTCGATAAGTAAAACCTGAATAATTTCAATGATTTACCAACTAATCTGCGATTCCTGCGCCATATAATAATCCTTCGGCTTACTCGTAAAGTTGATTTTTCTCCATAAGCTCATTCTCCGCAAAAATACAAAACTTCAAACACAGCAATGGCATGATAATAACAAATCTGCTACATAGCCCTCCGCACCGACCGCGTGAATATCTGCGGCGCGATACCAGACATGAGTCACGATAATCGGCCATAACATCAAAAGGGCTCCGTATTACGCTTTAAAATTTTGAGACTATATTTTTGAGATGTTGCACTAACATTCTATAGAAAAAAAAATTTGTATTGCCCCCCCTTAAGAACGTATTAGGGACCCAGGTTTATGACGTGACCGTCGCGTCGGTCCGTAACTGTGACCAGCTGTGTCTAAACCATGTGACAGGCGTTGAAATTAACAAATTGCGTAGATATTACTGTTGCTTGCCACGTGGCAAGAAATAAGACAAATTTTCAACCCTACCTTGACGCTCAAATTATTAGAAAGTCTGGAAGAGGAGCTTATGAGGGTTAACTTCTGCTGATTAAGGTTTTTGGTGATCAGAAAATTTTCAACAGTCACAGAGGCTAAGTTGTGTTTCGACCGTCGGACACAGAAATTTTTTGTACTCCGAAGGGACAGTCCCTTAATAATTCACGCATCTAATAAATTAATACAGTCCACTTATCTCAAATATCATCGATCCTTCTGTACATAAAAATTAACACCAGCGAGTATCCGAACGCGAAAATGTATGACGCCATTTTGAAAACCAGCAATGACTTTCATATCTCTCCTTCATATCCTTGTTAAAGAAAACTACTTTCATTGTATACAAAATTTGTTTGTGTCATTCATATTTTTGAAGATATTTGAGTGGGTTTAAATGGAACATGGTTATAGTTGTAACTACTACAATTGACATTTTATGTCATATTGATAACACCAGTTTTACTTTGGATCAATTCTTCAACTTGTTTGACACGTATGTACAGATATTCTTTTATTTGCACGATCGTATTTATAGGATATTCAATCAATTCATTTTATGCACGTAGTGCAATGGATAAAAGTAAATTTAAAATTCTGTACACAACAGTAATATTGCAAAATAATAAATATATGTTAATCGTTCTTTTTCTTATATTATACGTAGATTTATACAAAGATCCAAACATTTTATTCAAGATTTTATTCACATATTCAATAATTATTTGTTCAAAATTTGATGGCAAAAGGCATTCAGTAAATAATTATTCTTATTTAAATAAAAGTTAGTTACCATTAAGTTATAATTAGAAATTTGAAAACGAAATGCCATATTTAAGAAATATTAATTTCTAATTGTTCTGATTACTATCAATTGTTAAGAATGAATCAAATTTTTCTGACCATTAGAAACCATTGTCAATAACAGAAATTAATTTTAGTTACGAATATCATCTATCAATGACAGAAATTTAATTTTGGTTACCATTAACAAACACGAATGATCGATATTTTTTAACATTGATATAATCACCGGAATTTTATTTTAGTTACTAATAATTATCGGCCATGTGAAATTTCTTTTGTCAAAAAGAAATTCCTTTTCATTTCTTTCATTTTTCAAGAAATTCCTTTCATTTCTTTTGTCAAAGCAATTCGCGTAAAAAAATACTAACTCGCTACAAACCTCCATTTTTCTGCGTCTTGATTAGGATCATCGTAATGTATACAGAATAAACTTTAGTACATTATATTCTTCCTTTAATTTAATACCTTTCCCAAAACTTTCGTTCATGACAAGAGGCTTTATGAAAGATGAGAAGAGTTTATGAAGAATGTAATGTTAAAAATGTGAATAGTTTTTGAAATATTTCAAGTTTAAAAAATTAAATATTTTGTATAAAAATTTGATAAATCCCACAAATTGTTAATTACTTGGACTTTTTTTATGAACATTTTATAGAGTCGATGTATAAAACAAAATACGTTTATTCATCACAAAGAATTTAACGCGAATGCACTTTCTGGTACGCAATATCACATTTTTTTACCACAAGGACGTTCATAAAAGTTGCTAAACTTCAGAAACGTACAGTGCTCACGAAAACAAGCAAAAAGTCTTAATAAACGTGGGTCTAAAAACCAGTAGTTTCGGAGTTATTAGATTTTTTCTACTTTAAACCTGCAATAACGGCGTAACAGACTCTATTCCGTGGTATCTGGAACCAATCCAAAGAAATGTAAATTCTATCCTATTAATCCTTCGTATGGTGCTGCTAATATATAATAAAAATTAATAAACTATTTTATTTTGCTAAACATAAATACATATATAGTAAATTTCATGATTCATGACATTGTAGAAAATATTTTTTATTTTTCGTAATTACAATCTTTTGTTACTCTTTTCCAAAATGATTCATTTTTCAATGATATAATTTCTCCTGGAATACTTTTTTTTTTTTTTTTTTTGAGAAAATATCTGGTTATTATTATTTTTGGTAATTATCTCAGTAATTTCTCACCGATTTAATAACCTTGAAATATAATGTCAAGGTCACTAGTCGGAACAGCTATTCTCTGCATATGTTCTTGTCACTCAACCATTGTTTTTGAGATATTCGTTAAAAAACTTCAGTTAAGTTTTACGTCGCAATTATATGTATTTCGACTACATGTCTTATAACATAATAATTTAATTATATTTTTCATATATCGATTAAGTTATGTCTGATTAAATAATACCCTAGTTAGCATAAAATCTTGTTTGTACAAAGTTACAAGGATGTAATTTAAATATTATAGATTTTTATATGCCGAAACATATAAACCGTTTTTTGTAAAACTCATAAGGTAAAGGTACCAGTAGTTGACACTTTAAGGAATTTGTTGTCTATTTGTTCACATAGCTCAAGCTAAGTTCACTTTATGGAAAAGTTATGATTAGCAGTCGCTGCACAAACTATTCTTCTATTATATTACAACAAGTGTTAATTCCTGATGGCGGTTGTAAATTTTTTTTCTTTTTTTTTCTGAACATAAAATTTGATTCAATAATTGACACCCAGCGAAAACAAAAAATTTAGTAGTTGACATCCTTTTGTGTCAGTAGTTGACATAGGGAAAAAATCCAATTAATGAACTAGTCATGATAATGTATGAATACAGAATTTTATTGAACGTTTAAAAAATATTATTCTTGAGTAAGTTTACAAAAAAAATATTTAATAATTAGAGGTTACTTTCACAAAAAATCTAACTTAGTTTGGTAACTGAATACACATTTCTGGTTCTACTCATTTTCATGGGTTCGTTGATACGAAACAGCGCTGTTTCCTATTCATAATCTAGTTTATCCATTCTTTCTGGCCACTTTCACAGTCTACCACACTTTGCCATTGCTGGAATGGTTGCAGTCGTTTCAGACACAGCAATTATAACTCCAGGGAACAACTCTTTTTCGTAGGAAAATACAAAAATATAGTCACTTCTGTATAATTTATGAAGTTATCCTTCGTAGAAGGCATCTCAAAAATGACAGAGGAACAAAGTCAGTAGTTGACACGTAGTAATTTAATAGTTGACACCCCAAGTCAACTACTGACTAATAGACGATTACAAGTTTCAATAGTTGACACAGAGTGAATTTGAACAATTTAGCATTGTTTGTTGCCAATTTTAATAAATAAACCTCTTTTTGAGTTTCAATCAACATAAACGAATGTCTTTTTTATTCACTATGATTAAATAATACAAACATGCAATACTTACATTTTAACCAAACCTTAGCAATTTATATAAGAAAACACTGAAAAATCGTAAGAGTCGTGCGCAAGTTTGATTAATCGGTTGATATGACACTTTTGAATGGTGGATATGCGCAGTAGTTCGCAATTAAGCAGCTGTAGTGCGACAGTATACAGATTAATAAGGTTTGATGTATTCCAACTTGTGGTTTCCTTATTTATTTACTTTTTTTGAAAAAGTATCAAGTACTGGTACAGTGTCAACTACTGGTGCTCTTACCTTAACTATTGAAATATTCAATTTTGAACAAAAATTTCAAATTTCTAACTTTGGGAGTGTTTTAAGGATTTATTATAATAGTTATTTATTTCTTCTTAACACCAAATTATTCTATGGACTATCTCAAATAATATGACACAAGTTGTTATTGCTATAAACATTTAAATATAACTAATGCAAATGAAAAAGACACACAAATCAATCTTTGATAATATTTTTCAATTTATTCTAAAAGCTAAGAACTGAGAAGGTATATAATCATACTATATGACAGAGGAAACATTTCTATTAAGGAAACTACTAAAGAAGGGTAAAAAATCATGTTTTTTTGCAATATACAAGTTCAGTTCTTTGTCACAAAATGTATACAACGTGTCTTTGACGTGGGTATTTCACTTTTATATTGGAAACAAAACACGCGACAGCGCGGTGACGACAGTAGTTCTCATTTCTCATTGCCGTGTAGTTTGTCGCGTACGTTTTATGGTTCCCTCGTTGTATGTTATGACAAATTACTGGACTTGAATGATGTTTAAAAAATACAGTTTACATGTTTGTATTTAACACATAAAAATCTATAAGAATTGTTTATTGAAAGTTACAAAATCGAGATGATTGACTACTTATTAAACAACACTGTACAATTCTGAGTCATACATCGATATCGTTACAATTATTTATTTCATGTAAAGTATTTGACAAATATTTTTCTTCACATAAAAGCAACAAGCAATACACATGTAATGTGTGTTACAAAGTCATTACGTTCACATACAACACTTTTCAGTAAAAATTAGGAAAAAGACACGGTGAACAAACACGACTAGAATTGTACATTTATGATAGACGCAGCATTTAACCCCTTGCCGTACAATTTATTTACTAGGTGCTTCAATTAGACTTTACAATTCATATCTACAATGTTGAAACAAGTAAAGGAACTGTAAATATTATGTCAATGTTATATTCAAGGATCCTTGATTTTCCAAATTACAAGTGGACTCAAGCTTCAAGTAGAAATGTATTAAAAATTCAATGCATTGAATTAAAACTGTAAGTGCATAACTGTATGTGTCAGAGTCGTCAAAGTACAGCAAGGGGTTAAAACCCTCCGTCCCTGAAACGTCGAGTAATAGAGGCGGCATCTAAAACAAAGAGAAAGGGAGGGCCACATAGAAGCAAAGGAAGTGTAATACGCTACGTGTACGCGTTTACTGAAATTACGCTCCGTGGACGGCCTAATCTCAGCTTTATTAATAATAATTCATCCGTATTCAAATTCATGGTAAAGCAAACGGTAATGTTAGAGAAACAGATTGCCTGTATCGGAGAACTTTACTGGACCACATGCATCCCAGCCGCAGGTGGTTCAGTGAAATACATCAACGTTTGAGGGAAACGGGAACATTGAGGAGTAATTTTCGAAACTGTAGAAGACTGAGATTACCAGGAACTCCTACTTCAGAAGACACCTTTGCGCGGAGTTGAAGAGAACTCCGGTACAAGTCATCAAAGGTTAGCTTTCCAAGAAAGTGTTAGAAACCAGTGCACTGTACGACAAATTATGCGTGGCCAATTGTTTCCTTACCACGTTCAAAGCGTTCAGGCCTTAACGCCTAATGATCTGCAGACATCGCTTAGTTCCTGTCAGTGGTTTCTCTATCAACGTTATGCGAGTCACTAGGTTTTGTCACATTCTCTTTACTAATGGTTACTTTCATGAAAGATAGTATCAGTATTTCTCACAATGGGTATGACTGACCGGACGGAAACCGGCATGCAGTTATTCAATCAAGTCATCGGTATCGCTTTTCTGTCAACATGTGGACAGGAATTTTTATAGATGACTGATTAGATTAGATTTGTCAAATTGACAGGAGCGTAATATCTTTTTGCAACGAACACTGTTTGATTTCTCGGATTTTTCACCGTTGTCGCATAAGCAATAGGCATTAATTAAAGATATAACAAAACTGAACATGCCATTGTTCTCGGCACATGGATTTGGGATCCAAAGACCCACGGTAAGTAGTAAAAAACAGCAATATAGATAGCCCTGTCTGCTTTACCCGTTTATCTTTTTCCAATGTAGTTTACTGATTTGACTACTTTTCCCTGCAGAAAATTGCTAAATTGCTTGTAAGACATAATATACAGGGTGGGGCAATAACTATTACCATTTTAAATATCTTCGAATTTATAAGGCCCAGAGAAAAATTAGTGTTACCAAAATTATACGGTACGAAAGGGTCTATCATATAGCGATAATAATTTTTGTCCAATTGGAGGCGTTTCGGAGATATGAAGGTTATCCTCTTTAAATGAAACGGTATGTTTTTTACTTACATTCTGATAGAGTATTTCAAGGTGTGTAGAACGATCTATTGGGAATGTCATTCATGGTCTGGGTTAAGCCAATTGTGTTGGAAAATTTACTTTTAGGGAATGGTCAAGCATCGTTGATTTATTTATCTAACAGTAATACACGACTACATACGTTCAGCATACGAACAGACTGCATCTCTTACAATTTGACATTCCCCATAAACAAAAAACATATTTACTTTTTCCTTTATTGAACGCATTTCAGAAACTTGAGATTCACATCACTCAGCAGAGATTCTCATAAACGACTAATTGTAGTACAAATAAAGTGTACAGCGTGATTCGATGTTTATTTCTATTCAACAAGCCATAACAAGAGATTACGAGACAAAGATGAAGTAATATCAACCAGAGGCGACAAGGAAGTGTTCGACCATTTCCTTAAAGTAAATTGTTATCTATTGCAATTGGCTTAACCCAGACCATGAATGACCTTACCAATAGATCATTGCATTCGCCTTGAAATATTCTATCGGAATGTAAGTAAAAAAACATACCGTTTCATTTTAAAAAAACAGAGATGACCTTCATATCTCTGAAGCACCTCCACTTGGTCAAAAATTATTATCGCGATATGATAGACCCCTTCGTACCGTACAATTTCGGTTACACTAATTTTTCTCTGGGCCTTATAGATTCGAAGCTAATTTAGGTGCTAGTAGTTATTGCGCCACCCTATATAGTTGACAGCCTTTAATAATATTTATTAAATAGTATAAATAACAGTTAAAATTGTTTTAAAATGCTGTAGTGCAAAGTATTTCATAATTTTATACTCGTAAGATAAAGCAGATGGCACTCGTTTTCGAACCATAGATTCATGTACCCAGAGGACAAAGACGTGTCTAACTTTGTTATATCTTTAGTCAATGTAACAAGTTTATGCACGATAATACTTACACTCATTGGCATGTGAACAAATATTTAAACTTAATTAAGAAAAGATGGATGTGATGAATCCATACAATGGCCATTTTGTTTAACACTCCTAAATCCGTTAAGCTTTTACTTGTAGATAGAACATATTTGAAAGGTATGATATATAGCAAACCACTGACTTCATTGAAAGAATCTAAACAGCCAGCGTATTGAAAATTCCTGCGAGGCGATACAAGAAATACCAGGGGTTCTTTCAACGCGTGTGTGTGCTATGAAAGGACGTGTAGAAGTGTGCGCTGAAATGAGGATACATACCAAACATATATTGTATTATCTTACAATTAATGACAAAAATGTCTCGTAACTTCGGAACTAATGATTTTTAAATTTATGTTTATAAAGACTTCGTTGAGTGTTTTGATGAGTACTACATGTTCCCGAAGTTTAGCAGCAACTCTTGTACTCTATTTTCGAGTTATTTGCTTGGGAAAGTTAGGGTGATACACCCTGTTCGTGCGTGCATGCGTGCGTATATGTTATTGAGCGAAGTGAACGAAGCGAATGAAATATTTTTAATAACGGTGTCTGCATTCTCTGTGACTATGAATCTTTGAAAAAGGTGCACAAATTGATCTGAAATTTTTAGTGTATACTCCATCTATTACGTAGATGGCTTAGAACTTTGAACGGTTCTGATCAATAACGTTTTCAAAGAATAATAAATTTTTTAAACCAATCGATACGATGTCAAAGATTAACTGAAATGGGTTGGCCACAAATATCGATCGCATAAAGAAAAAAAATTAGGTTATGAATAAGAAATACTGCCGTTAAACCTGCGTTTACCAACATGATAAAAATAAAGTTAATTGGAAAACTATAAAGTTTAAAGAAACTAAAAAAAATGATTACGCATCGGCAGATTAGATGTCAGCGGATAAAATATTGATTGAAAAAGTGGAAAATACGAGGACGTGTGTTTTTTGATTTTGAAAATGGGAGAATTTATTGCACGAAGTGAGTAGTACAGACAAATTGTTTTTGACAGGCAAACTCCATCATTTGTAGTTGAATAAGTGCATATATCAGCGCACTGCACTACAACCGTCAATGGTCTTGATTGATTGCCATCACACTAATCTGAACTGGAAAAGGGATAGGGAGAAATGACCTAATTAGAAGAAAAGAGTAGTGACCTGAAATTGCGGTGAAATTCAAATGTATTTGTACGAAGTTCAATTTTCATAATAAAGTAACAAAACAAATATTCTTATGAATTTAATAAGAAATACTAAAATGCAAGATTTGGCTTTTTACAATCATAATTACATTGTGACACGTTTCGTATATCAGTTATCATAAACTTTCTACTCGTTTTCAAAGTCATAATAAACTGAAACAGATTAACAAGTTCTATGTTGACCGTGTGATTTTCAACATACATAATTTCTTGTTTGTATTATGTTTTAATTGTTTTAGTCGAGTACTAGCGGTTTGTTATAACAAAACCATAAGTGAAGAACAGAATAATATCCGATGCGTTCTCCTCTACCAGGGGTCGGCAACCTGCGGCTCAGTAGAATCATACTTGTGGCTCTGGAGTAGTTTAATAGTACATATTGGAAAATTAACTGCAATATTGCAATTGCCAAACAAATATAATAATCCTGCGCACACATCAAAATGCGCGGCAGATCGTATGCATGTAAACCTAGCTTTAGCTAACCTTGCTCTCCACATTCACCGACACCATACTCAAAACCAAAAAGTGTTTCCGTTTTCTTTAATACGTTGACTTATATGTTCTGTTACTAAGCAAAATAGAATGTTTTGATTTCACAATCAATACATGTTTCACAGCAGATATTTTATCTTTTCTAATGCATACCGATGTACGTACTTATATTTGGCTCTTTAAAAAAATAATTTATCACATCAGGAAAAAAATGGCTCTTAACTCCAGTCATCCATGTCATTCACAATCTTATCTAATCGCTCTAAACGCTTATTATACTTGAACAAACAATAAAAAATAAAAATAATATATTAATGACTATTCATGACCAAAGAATACACAAATCAGTCTCAATGACTGTCGCATATAAGACGTAAGGTGAAGGTACCAGTAGTTGACACTATAGGAATGTTTTGTCTATTTGTCTATTTGTTTACATAGCTCAGGCTAAGTTCACTTTATGGAAAATTTATGATTAGCAGTCGCTGCACAAACTATTCTTCTATTATACTACAACAAGTATTCATTCCTGACGGCGGTTGTAAATTTTTTTTCTTTTTTTTTCTAAACAAAAAATTTGATTCAATAGTTGACACCCAGCGAAAACAAAAAATTTAGTAGTTGACATCCTTTTGTGTCAATAGTTGACATAGGGAAAAAATCCAATTAATGAACTAGTCATGATAATGTATGAATACAGAATTTTATTGAACGTTTAAAAAATATTATTCTTGAGTAAGTTTACAAAAACATATTCAATAATTAGATGTTACTTTCACAAAAAATCTAACTTAGTTTGGTAACTGAATACACATTTCTGGTTCTACTCATTTTAATGGGTTCGTTGATACAAAACAGCACTGTTTCCTATTCATAATCTAGCTTATCCATTCTTTCTGGCCACTTTCACAGTCTACCACACTTTGCCATTGCTGAAATGGTTGCAGTTGTTTCAGACACAACAATTATAACTCCAGGGAACAACTCTTTTTCGTAGGAAAATTCAAAAATATAGTCACTTCTGTATAATTTATGAAGTTATCCTTCGTAGAAGGCACTCAAAAATGACAGAGGAACAAAGTCAGTAGTTGACACGTAGTAATTTAATAGTTGACACCCCATGTCAACTACTGAATAATAGACGATTACAAGTTTCAATAGTTGACACGGAGTGAATTTAAACAATTTAGCATTGTTTGTTGCCAATTTTAATAAACAAACCTCTTTTTGAGTTTCAAACAACATAAACGAATGTCTTTTTTATTCGCAATGATTAAATAATACAAACTTACAATACTTACATTTTAACCAAACCTTAGCGATTTATATAAGAAACCACTGAAAAATCGTAAGAGTCGTGCGCAAGTTTGATTAATCGGTTGATATGACACTTTTGAATGGCGGATATGCGCAGTAGTTCGCAATTAAGCAGCTGAAGTGCGACAGTATACAGATTAATAAGGTTTGATGTATTCCAACTTGTGGTTTCCTCATTTATTTACTTTTTTTGAAAAAGTGTCAAGTACTGGTACAGTGTCAACTACTGGTGCTCTTACCTTAATAATTCATAGGGTGAAATGTCTATTTGTATATCTCTGTATTAAAACGTTTAGTCTTCTGTCATGTGGTCAACAAAGTAAAGCAATAATATATTTTCTATAATATTTCAGTACTGCAATTAATCTGTTTTATCATTAACGTAGTACAGAGGACGAATATCGTGTCACTAAAATTAACCCCAAACTGTTACATTTTCGTCACCACAGTTGGCCAGTCTCATATATTGATTGTCAGATCGTTTGACATGTCCACCGATTCAATTTAGATTCATCGTCCCATGACATCTTTCTTTAATTATCAACTGCATAATCGACATATTCATGTACAACTAATAAATGTGAGCTCAATTTTGTCCATCTCTATGCACAGGGTGATACAGTGCAGATTGATTTTGCGAACTAGGGCAGGTTACTGCTCTTTTTTTAATAAAAATAGAAAAATTGATAGAGTTTTAATTACCTATAACCTCATATTTTGTATGAATACACAGATACAATTACACATTATTCTTTAATGCAACTCAGTGTTTTTGTCAAACCAATCAATCTTTTTTATTGTCCTACATATAAAAGCACTAACCCAAGGATATCGAGACGTTAATAATTCACAAGGTATTTGACATTTTATGCCAGCAACGTATTTTATTACAAGAAGTGTTCGAACTGTTAAAATATTTGTAGAAACTACTAATCTTTTCAACGTTATTATTTATTATTTTTTATTTACTTGCCTTGGTTATTTTTTATTTACTCTTAGCTACTATTTTTTTATTTTTTGTTTACTCTTTCTCACTGACTACATGTGAGAATTGTACATTTTAGTCAGTCGATCATTAGTTATCACAGGAAGTATTACAAGATTAAAGTATTCGCTTATCAACCGTTATTTCATTTTTTACGAACGATACGAAAGTTAATATGTTTATAATGTTTGTGGAGTGTAATGCAATTGCAATTAGTGCTAAAGAACTATCCTACTTTTATTAAGAGTTCGAACACTTACCGTAATAAGATACATTTCTGACATAAAATGTGAATATCTTGTGAGGTTTTGATACTTCGATGATCTTGGGTTACTACGGGATAATAAAAAGGATCGATTGGCTTAAAAAATTGGGTTGCATTAGAGACTAAAGTGCAATTGCATTTGGTGCATCCGTGCATCCATGTACAAAATGAGGTCATAGAAAGTTAGGACGTATTATACCACATGATATTTTCCTCTATCAATTTTTTCTATTTTTACTTTTAAAGAAGCAGTAACTTGCCCCACTTCCCAGAATCACTCTGCTTTATCAGCTTGAATGAAACAAAAAATCTTGCCGTTCGGAAACTTGTGTTCGCAGCGGTACGTTTGAAATTATGGTACTGTTTGCAGCATATCACGATAGTTTATGATGTGTTTCAATATTCCTAGCTTCCGTTTCGTATCTTTCAGGTACTTTCTCTTGCAGGTCAGCTTGCGAACAGCATGCTGGATGGGTCAGTATTTTTAACTTTTGCTTCGGTCTAGCGTTAATTTCAGCAGGATGTCATAAATCGTAGTTGCAAAGGGCTCTGCGGTATTTGGACATTTTTACGTTTATTTCGGTCGTCATTTTTGCGAATTCACTTGAAGAAACTTCCAGCTTACTGTCAAACATCCGTTCAACAACGATCGACTTATCAAATCTGTTTTCAGTAATCATCTACATATTGGGAGGAATGATGCGAAATTAGCTTCCTATTAGGTAAAATTGAAATATGAAACTGTAGTACCTTCAGCGAGGGAAAGCAGATTCAAGTCGATAGAGAGGCAAATTTGACGTGAAAGAATAAAAGAACATTCACAATCTTTTACGCAACAAAAAGAAGCTTGAAATTGAACAGTAATTTTGTTACAAAGGTAATAAAATACTTTATTAAGTTTACGGACAGTACAAACCATTCTTCATTTCGGATTGCAACAACGAATATTTGTAAAAATATAGTAAAATTTTTGTAAAAAAATATTTAAAAATATATACTAAATTTTCCCTATTCTATACACGAAGGTGATTTTTCGAATCATTATTCAGCACACTACAACTTCAGCAAAGTTTGTACATTTCGAAGTCAATTATGAGTATTTCATACAGATACAATAAACCAAGATTAAAGTTCTTTTGTTTTACATAATTTATGATATTATTTAAAAATTAATTAACGGGTGGTAATGCACGGAATAGTAAATTATGTCATATGTGACATTGTATATTTGTCAGCTGGTAAAATATCTTTCAAAAAGTATAACTAATACTTATAACTTCAAATATTAATATAGTAATGTTCAGTTAAACTTCTGCAGCTTAGGATCATGTTTGAATGCTTCTCCAGGTGCAGTGTACATCGCCTAAGATGAGTTAGGAGCGGCACATAGGCAACAACAGTCTCTTGTTCGTGTCGTTCAAGTCTCTCAGGGCTGAGAAGTTTCTTTAGCAAATGTAACAATTTCAGTAAATGTCGAAACTATGTGAGTCATTCCATAATATCTCTGCAAGCGTGTTACAGAACTCGCATTTCTTTTTCAGCTCACCTCGTGTAATGCGGATTGAAGTAAATACACGAAAAGAAAGGTGCGCAAAAATTGTCCGTTTCTCGGCCCTCGATTTCACATTGTTTACTACAAACTAATTTTAAAATTATAGATTAGAATATGGCAAGTAAAACGTAAATATTAATTTAAGAATGCAAAATGGGTCAAATGTGCAACAGAAAGAAGTTTCGAGAGATATCTATAACGATGGTTGTTCAAAGAGGGTGGCAAAAACTCCACTTTTTTCGGCCCCCGACTTTAAAATTGATTCATATGTCAAATGACAGCATAGTATAAGACGTTATTAAAAAAACGTTTGACGTTGAGCATATTTCTAGTTTCTAAGATGTAGGGCGTTAAAATTGGAAGCTCCCATTCAGAAAATATGGCACTATTATCACATTGTGACGCTAAACTCTAGCTGTATGAGAAACAATCTGCCCAGGATTTCGTGAATCTCCAAAATACATACAGATTTCCTTCGTGAAAGCAATATGAGTTAGCTAATCATCCTTAGATTCGGCTTTCAACCCCAAACCGCTTTCAACCTCACACTGGACTTCTAGCTCCAAAAACCCGCTCTTAATCGATAGCATCAAGTTCCAATTATACATGTAGTAACGTTTCTGAGATTTTTATAGTGCAAGAATGCACTCAGACATTCTTCAGTAAGGTTTTCTCAGTTAGTTCACTATTTCCAGATTATACTTCCATCACCTGAAAACCATCCCTCGTTGATAGAGAAACCCAGTTCCAGATATAAAAGTAACAAACCTCATGGCATTGTTCACACGCAATAATGCACCTATTTATTCTTTAGCAAGCTTATCTAAGTTATTCATATTGCACTTGGACCCCTAACAAACTACCCCTTATCAATAGAGAAGCCATGTTCTACTTATAGTTCGTCTACCTTTCAAAGTCTTTTGAAATGGAAAAGTGACACACGTATAAGACGGGAGTCAACAACACTGTAACAGGGTCGTGATAGGTAGTTTTCACTTTGACCCTCTGTATCTCAGAAACCAGACGTATGTTGAACGTGAAACTTTTTTCTTTATGTCTCTTCATAAGCTATCATTTGACGTAAGAATCGAATCGAAAAGTGAGAACTGAAAAACATGCAAAAAATCAGCTTATTTTGCGGACCCTCTTTGAGAGAGTGACGAAGGGCAAATGTAAATAAGATAACAATACTCAGAATGAGACTGCGATTTCGATGTTGTCCGACGCTGCATTAGGTTAATTGAATTTGTTTTAAGTAGAAAAATAATCCATTGTTAATTTTTTGGCTGAATGCAACCCATTATATTTTTCATTTACTGACTTCTAAATTTCATCGATCTATTGCTTTTGTAAACCGAGAACAAGAATGATATAAATTAATACATTTTATTTTTACAAAATATGATAATTTTTAAACACGGGGACAACGTTGGGATACAGGTGTTCTAGTTCTTTGGTATTAACGATGGTACTGACTTCGAGTTACGTCGAATTTTATCCGAACCCTAAAATCTTGAAAGTCTTGCAAATCTTAAAAGCTCTGAGAGCTTGAAAGTCTTAAACCTCTTGCTAGATATGAAACAGTTAAAACCAGTTGCCCGAGTTTGAGCTCGTAGCAGCTTTTTCTACTCGTGTTACTATTTTTTTCCTAATTTGTAAATCAGAACTGTGTTGTGATTTTTTATAAATGTTAATTTACGAAGTATCAACTATGTCAGCAGATGTAGGATACAATAAAGTAAGGTTGCAAATTAAACGGTTGAACTTCGTCTTGGAGCACCATTTTTTTCAACTTCTTTTGCATAGTCCTCAATAAATATGGACGAAATATAGTTACTTGAAATTTTGAAATTCATCCGATCAAAAGGTATATGTTGTTAAACTCTGGTAATTTTGGGGTGCTGTACAGCTTACTTTAACGTAATAACACCGTAAATCTTATTATTTAATAATAATATTATTTAGAAATATATTATTTAGTACTCTACTTTAGAACTCTGCTGTACAGAGAAGCAGCGCCACGTAAAGTTCAGCCGTGCCTAAGAGGTTAAAAAGTGATACTCCTTTGATGAAATCATAGCTCAGCATTGCGTGCTACATACTATGTTAGAGATCCATTTCGAACATTGTATAAAATCGTTGAAATATAGCTCAGATGTAATTCAAGTCGATCATTAAAGAACACGTGTTTGATTCACACTCAACTGCTTCTGAAAGATAAAAAGGCGAGAATTAGCTCGAGCTGACACTGAACCGTGTAAATGTGGGTCTATTTACCGTGTTCTCAATCGATGTTAACGAAAAACACGTTTTAGTTTATAAACCTTCGGTATTAATGACCGTACTATATTCATGAGACGAGTATATACTACCGTTTTACGAACGTTTCTCTTCGTGGCCTTGTTTTAACGTACCAGGTCCTTATCTCCTCTTTCGTAACCGAATACTGAGCTTTTTTACGCCTCAGCGATTTTACGATCTCTCGGAATCTCTTCGCCTCTCCTTACTGATTCTTAGAACACAGTTAATCCGCACTTTTTCTTTTCTCTTCTCGCTTATCTGGTATTACAAAACGACCCCGTCAGTATGTGTGATGGCCATAAATAAAAATATTAAGAACCGATGTACGTTTCTGTTTGAGTGCTCAACAACGTATGATGTTCAGAAGCAGTACGATGGCGGCGGGTACCGATGTTATTTGACGATAAAATTTGGTGTATATTTTGCGATTGGTTTAGCTCATCTTTTATAGTTAGATTGATTAGAGACCATGGATCTATAGTCCTTATATAGAAATCTAGAAATCTACAATCCTAATATAGAAATATAGAAATCTAGACATTTTTATCTAGATAAAAATGTATTTTTATTGCCATGGAATATAAAGTACTAGGATTCGGTTGTCATCGTATAACAATTTTTCTTTTATTAAACGAACTTTTCTTATTTATTTATCCCCCTATAATTCCGCTATTTATTATAATATTAATACATGTAATATAATACTAGATAGGCGCCATGACCTATGTCGCGAGTTTATGCCCCCAGAAGCTTTCATACAACTTCTGCTTCATATTGAATATCGGAAATTTAAAAATTCAATGAACAAATTCTATGAATTATGGTTTAGTATTTCGACTACGCTGACTTCGAATCTGACTGTATTTTTTTATCCGATCGTTCAGCCACCCTGATCTGAATCAAAGGAATCGATGAAATTAAATTTGAGTTAACGTCTGTTTTCGTATGTGTATACATCACGAAAATCTTTAAGGCCGTGATCGGAACACTTAAAGTATTTTTAAAATATTGCATCACTTTGTTCAGTCTAGATCAAGTGATCGATCGATTAGACCAAAAAAATATTATCAGTTTCGAAAGCAGCGTGGTTGAAAACTCCCTGACACTCATTTTCAGCCCTCTAAATTCATTTTTGGAATTTCCAGTCAGACTCCAGATCAAAGTGGGATGGATCGGATTAATAATCCAGAATAACCACGTCATAGCCTAGGGTCGATTTGCTATATTGATTTTCTCAAAATGGCAAAATGCTAATGTTGAGCGTTACGTACATACAGGGTAAAGATTTCGTGACATCCACACATATACATAGGAACAGTGCAATAATATGCGGAGATGTTACGATTATTAATGTTTTCTTGTAGTCTACATTTGCTTTTTGATTGGTTTGTAAATTTCTCTAATGTTTTCAAGAATATCGTTTCTGTAATCCTTCGATAAAAATCGCGATCTTCATGTCAAATTATTTGACATAAATCACATATGATGTAATTATGTATAGAATGATTCTGATAGGCTCAATGCTTATAACGAGACTGAAGATTTTACAGAAAATCCTATATATTTGTTTGAAGCATCTTAGAACTAGTCCTTCCTGCATACTTCTTGCAGAATATTACTCTATTTTATAAACCCACTTGTCAAAAATCTGTTGGTACTTGGAAAAACTTATCAAAACCCATATTCTATTATATATCGAGGATTCAATTTTTTCCTTCATAGTCTCCATCGATTTCGAAGAACCTTTGCAATTCAATATACCTCCGTATGATGTCGGTTCTATAGAGTTGTTTGCAACAAGAGTACCTGCATATAGTACGTAATATCGAAGCCCGTAAACCACTCTCGGTGTTTCTGCTTTAGTAAGGAAATAAGTCTTCTTAACTGTTGGTGCATATTTTCCTAAATATAAATAAAGTAGAAATTATATTCTACATTTAACGAAGTAAGTACTTGTGTTTCCTTGACTGTTGCATATTTGCATAAATAAAATAGAAATTACTTTTTAACGTGCTTCAAAGTTGATCACATTTTTCTTGAATTTTATATCAACGCCAAAGTTTGTACGACGAAATGCTCTTTTTCCTATCGGCATCTGTGCTATTTAAAACGTATAGTGATGAGTTGACCACTTCTGTTCACGATATAATCAGGTGACCACTCCCATGTAGGATTGTTCTGTGGTTCGTTGGTGAATAATTCCATTAGCTTGAGTGATTTCATGAATTTTAATATTGACAAATTGAAGGCCACAGCCAGTTCTTAAGGTTTCGATACTGCAATGGAAACGTTTCTTACTCTTTCCTATAAAACTTTTCCAGTGTTGCGATGTCTGAAACTTTTACTTTTTACAAAGTGAACAATTTTCCATTTTGAATAATCAGCCTTTATTTTTAGAGAAAAGGGGAAAAGAAAAGAATCTGAAGTTCAACGGACAATTATTTTAACGTGGTACAAATCTACTGAAACTCTATCACTCGCGCTACTCTATTCACTCTCGGTCTTATTCGGTCTGATTCTGATTCTCCTAATTTCCAGCGGCTCGCACTTTTATTCTCTCTCTCTCTCTCTTTCTTACTCTTTCTCTTTCTCTCTCTTACTCTTTCTCTCGCACTCATCGCTCATTCGTCAGTCAATTTTTAATAAATTACTCCATTGTTTCAGAAAGACCACTATGAATTACCATATCTTTTAGTTCTCTTTAAAAAGGCAAATCAGTACATCTTACCGACAGAACAATCGTCGCATAAGAACTCCTTTTATGGTTTGAAAGCGTATCTCGTACAATTGATCATTTCGTATCCTCACTCTAACAACGTATTCTTATTACAAGAACTGGCGTGATCATTTGTTTGATTGTAATCATAATCCTTTGTATAGAATTTAATAAAAATAAATTAAACTCAATTCGTCTGCAAGTGTAGTTGTGATTTACACAGTATGTCTGAAAAGTAACGGAACTTTTTAAATAAAAAAAAAAGTATTAGTTATTTTGCCAAAATTAATTTTTTTTATTCAAAATACATCCCTTCCGCGTCAATACACCGCTGGGCACGCTCAGGCAATGTTAACATAGATTTTTTTATGTCGTTTTGCGGAATCGCTTCAATCACCCTTGTCACAGCTGCTTGGACTTGTGTAACAGTGTTATAAAACGTTCCTTTCATGGCTAATTTCAATTTTGGAAAAAGGAAGTAATCGCATGGAGATAAATCAGGCGAATATGGAGGATGTTGGAGTACACAGACTTGTTTTTCGCCAAAAATTCACGAACTGCGACAGTTCTGTGACTTGGTGCATTATCATACAACAGAAACTAACTCCCTGGCGCTCGATATTCGGGCCTCACACGAACGATTCTTTTCCACAAACGTTCCATAACACCCAGATAATATTCGCCATTAACATTTTGTCCCTGTGGAACGAATTCCCGAAGTATAATACCTTTAGAATCGTTTAGAATTTAGAAAAACCCAAAACCTGGCTTTGGGTCGTCTTACAAAGTATCACGACCATCCTGGAATCGCTTATACCACTCGAACACACGTGTACGGGATAAACAATCGTCGCCATAAACATTTTGCGTTAATTCAAATGTTTCTGTAAAAGTTTTACCGAGCTTTACTGAGCAGAATTTAATATTCGCTCTTTGCTCCATCGTGATTTTGTGACACGATGACGAAAGGTTCTGTCGGTTTAAACATTATAAGTTTACAATTCGTTGCTCGATTCCAATAACGATTGGTTTGTTTTGTAGGAGAGGAATACTGTTTTCAAATAGCATATTGTTTTTATAGATATCGTTAATAGTGTTCCTTAAATTTAAAAAGTTCCGTTACTTTTCAGACATACTGTGTATAGTTTTCATCCTGCTTTTATTCATGGAAAGTCGAAATATTAACATCAAAAGCGCCATAAGTCGACAAAAAACTTGTTAACTACTATCTCCAATGCTAGAACTCTTTTCTTAAACGATGTTACAATTTGTGAACCAGATATACTGTTTGGGCACGTAGCCAGCAGCACCTGAGTTCAAGTACTAAGCACTTTAATCAATATCAATGTATGCAACAGGCGTCAAAAGTAATTAGTTTCACGCGATTTCTTTTTATAACATTGATTCGTTCAGTGACCCCGTTTGTCACGGTTAAAATGTTTATCTGTTCATCACAATCGTACTATTTAACACTCCGTTAGGCGCACGAGTATTTATACGTATGTGAATGTATCTGGAAGATACATGTATCGAATAAATGCATTTTTTTTAATTCTTATTTTTATTATTTTAATATATGAAAGTTCTTATGGTTATTTTTCTCTGCTTTAGATTTAGCAACTTTATTAAGTTAAACAAAATTTGATATTAATTTTTAGATGTCTTTATGTCTTAAATTTTGGTAAGTTTGACGACAAAATTAAGGTTCAAATTTACATTATTTATTCAAAATACTTTAAATATCCAGGAAATTAATCGGAGGAATCACCGGCTTTGATTTTTGCAACAAAACATATTGCACATTGCGTATTTCTGTAATAAATCATATTTATATGTAATTTTAAACACGGACGGAACAAATGCGGCGATCGGGAAATTTTCTGTTTGGCATTGTTTTCGATAGCTGCAGATACATTTAATCGTTTGAAACGATTTTAAAATCTCTATATCTCATTCTTCTTCTACCGATATGTTTACAGCAGACACTCGAAATTTTAAATGCATATTCGACTTCGTCTGTAGATTACTAGTCCTGTGGTAATATCATAATCGTAGTTTTAAACATTCTGCTAAATCAGATGCGGTCACGAGGTGCCCCAAAGCTTCAGGCCGCCACAGTTGGTCGCGACATGCTTTGGGACAGTGCTGACAGACACGATGATATAAGCAGAGGAAACTATCTGCCTACCCGCTTTTCATTTTCTTTTTGTCTTTAACATTCTCTCTGTTCCGTGAATGGCTTTCATTTTTCAAAGAGGATATGTGATTATATAAAAGACTTTCTTTACATTAGTGTTATTAGATTGTCTAGAACCACATTGAGATTTTCCATTGTATCATATTTAGAGCGTTTCTGTATTACGTACTTTTAATTCCTGTTTATTGCACAGAATATAATTTGCAAAAGTAAATGTTCTATCATTAACGAGTTGTGAATTAGAAAAAAAATTCGGCACATTTTGGTAACATTAAAACGTAAAAACATTTCGTATCATTCCTACAAATTTAGGGTATTTGTAAGGAACATAAAAATGTCGAAAAAAATTTCACGTTAAATGTGGTTTCTAAACTCACCAATTATTCAGTCCATCGATAAATTTGAACAAAACAGTCTAGTCTATGAAATCAATTGTAAGGACTGTAATTGTACATATATGTATTAGATAAACTAAACGGAGCTTTCAGATTGTGGTCATTAAACACAAATCAACCGTATAAAAAATTAATTTAAATACAATTTTCACGAACAGTCTTTATCATGACTATGATTTATTTTGAAGAAGATCCTATATCTTAAACAACGAATTTAGTTACTATAAAAAGACTGTTTAAAAAATATTATATACTATGTAGTAAATAATTCTATTTTGTAAACTAATATACATACAATAAATCCCACATATTCATAGATTTTCTAAAAATTAATAAGAAGACTCGAAAATTTGTTATTTTTTTAAATCAATAGCTTTTATATGAATTTAACCATTCATTTAAGATTCTCAAATTTAAATTAGATCCGTTAATTCTATAGAATATTACAGAACGGGTAGAACAACCGGGAATGAACGGATTCCTTGTGAACAATAAACCGAAAATATCTTTTGTCTGCGACCTTGTTTTCCAGAAAGTTAAGTTCGAAGTTTCTTTAAAATTTTTATAATAAAATTTGCTTATGACGAGAAAGGTGATACTTCTAATTATTTTTGCATTAATTTAATAATTGATGAACATTATAAATTATAGTAAATGCACTAGTCGAAATTTTAATTCCGTCACTACAAATTAAGGCCAAGGAGACTGAAAGTGAAATTTTAATATAGTGTACTTAAAATCTAATTACGATCTCGAGGTGCTACTTATATGCGCTTTAGAAAAGTTGAGGCTGAAACCAGAATTTATGAAATGTAGTTAAAACCTCTCAAACCTCCCGTGGGTAATGAAATAACCAAAGTAGAATTGTTTTCCCTACGGAAAATGTCAAGATCAAAAGAATTGAAATTTCAGAGGGTCAAATTAAAATTTATGTATGTAGATGCATGTCACAATTACGATTAAATCCATCGTATTGTATTTTAATTCTGCGTGAAGCGTACTGGATAATAGAAGTTACATTTTAGCAGAATTTATTAATTTATAGTATCTGTTAATTGTTGAAGTCAGATTTGAACAAACTGTTATCATCTTTGCCGTAAAAGTCCTTGTTTTACAAATACATCAAAGAATTTTTAAACTTAATTTTCCCAAACACAAAGTTGTAAACGAAAAATTGTTATTGCATGATTTTGGTTTATATGTGTTTCGGTGGCCCGTACACACTTTGTAACTCTTTCCTTTTATGTAAAAATACTTCCAATTATAATAGCAAGCCGATCATTTTCAGAAACAAAAGGAAGACCTTCCCCATGCAGCTTTTCCTATAATATCTAATAACAGCCAACTTTTGTCTCATGAGCAGCATAAGGCTTCTTTCTCTTAAATGAGACTGAGAATTCATGGAACTCATAAATAAAATGAAAAATGAAAGTGGAACAGATTTAATAAAATATAACTTTAAAAGTAACAATGATATCAAAGTGTAATTCGGTGAAATTCAAGTATATTCCTGGTTCATATAATTTCATTCCTTGTCAATTAATTTCAACTAACAAGATTTTAAACGATGATTTTTATTTCAAATAACCTGTATAATAGCCTAACCGCGTTAAAAATGAAAAAATGTTAAAAAAGTTTGTATTGATGCATAGTCCAAATGTTTAGCTATCTACTGATGCATAATTTCTTTATTATGAATATATTTTAATGAAGCATTTTTTCCACATTTTCACTACGAATACTCTACTGTGCGTCAATTCGTCTACATATGAGTTTTTGGTGAACTTGTTGATGTACTGCTTTTTCATGAATTTTGATGTACTGCTTTTTTCATGAATAATATACATATAATAGGGAAAATAATCAAGCAATATGGTCGGGTCGCAAACATTTTAAAAAATATAAAATACCATGCAATACCTATCAAGGACTTCCACTTTCACGGATTTACATAGAATCTTTTTTAATCATTCTGTTATAATGTAGAAATAATAACAGAATAATTAAAATGCTCATTGAATTAGGACCACTATAAATTTTCAGCATTTTACACGTTTTGCGTTAAATTAAAAGGCCTGTTCAAATTATAATGATATAATTTATTAGCTACTAACATGATACACTACTACTGTACATGACATTATTAACACATGTTAATACCTTGTATTACCACCCTTCGCTTTGGTGACAGCTTGTATCCAGCATGCTCTGTATACATTGATTATATGTTTTATATCTTTATTATTTTCCCAAATATCTGTAATTCTTTTCAACTCAGATAATGTGGTAGGACAGTTGCAAACTAGTCTTTTGAGTAGACAGACATTTTCTATGGCATTCAAATTCCACCTCACGCGCTATCGATACTCGAGCCTAACATAAACGCACGGCGCTTAATCATTCATCACACAATTTATTATTACGATAGTAACAAATTGGTATGTATATATCGTTATCAACGTATTTAGTAATAATTTTGCATGACCTAAGACAATTTTCCATATATGACATAATGTTATAGCGATAAAAGTGAAATTTTCGTACGTGGTCCTAATTCAATGGCCAGGGACTGTATAGAATATACATATAGTGGAATGTTGGTTCACAAATGCATTAAATTTTGTAAAAACATTTAATTTCATTACACTTAGTTTCTATGTTTAAAGTTAGAAGTTTCATGGTTTAAAGGTTTTAAGGTCTTATCCTTGAACGTTAATCATTTAAACATTTCTTTTTTAATTTGTATTGCATCAAGTTCAGATGTTAACGGGGAGGAAATCCTATAATAATTATGTAAAATTTTTGTTTACTTTTTAAAAAGAGATTAAGAATGCTTCTTGATCAGAGGGATTATTCATACAGACCCACCCTAATTTGTTGCGCAGTAAGATAAGAAACGAACATATGTAATGTTATACTTTAATGGCTTCCATTTTAGAATTAAGTACATAATACTGTGCATGTTTCGATTTGCAATAGTGAAAAAGCGGTTCTAAATTGTTATGGGCTGATTGTGAATCTTCTACTCTATCGCGTAGTACAATGAAATTTTCTCACAAGTCTTTAATTTTCAAAATAGAGTAAAAAATATCAGAAAAAATTATAACACGAGTGTCACATGATTTAAACATTATTTAAACATACTATAATGTTCATAAGATCAAACTTTATCTTAGAACACAAATTTTAGTTGTACTCTGGCTCAGATAATAAATGATTACGATTATATTTTATGAACTTTATTAATTGAAACCTTTAATGTGACTAACAACGCTATTCAGTTTTAAATGCGATGCAAATACTCTATTGATCAAAAATATCAATTCACCACGCAGATACTCGTTCAATTAATAGGTGGAATTCAGGGGTGAAACTTTACTGTCCTCGGAAAACCCTTACTTAATTAAATAAATGTCTACATAGGTAACCTTTTTTGCATAAATTGGTAGTATTCTACTAGTATTCTAGACATAGGCTAGGGATTGGTTAGGATATATTTATGCGGATATTAATTCTATCCACTAATATGTCCCCATGGAGTCACAAAACTATTCAAGCTGTCCACTCATATGTCCCTCTAGAGTCACCAAAACTTTAGTTTGAAATATTATCAATGTATTGTAGTTTTTTTATTATTATACATATGATAGACATTATTTTCCTTATAGTTAATTTTTAAAATGCAAAGGAAAATCATTAGTTTGAAAAATTCCATTCGAATTACGCACCACGGTAAAAAATTTGATAATACAATTTTTTTTATTTTCCCGTCCCCCAGCATATAAAAATTCGTTTGTCTTCCATTTTATACTCACAGTATTCTTGCAATAATAAACCTGAAATTAATTCCGAGGGGCGCAACCCTGTATAGAAGAAAAATACGAGTGGAAAGAGTTAAATGTGGTTATTTTGCGTACTGATACGCAACACGACTTCCTTCGGCCATATACACCCTGGAATTAAAAAATAGCACATTCTATCTATAAAGAATACCAATTACGAATTTGAATACGTCAATAATTAACTGTTGTTTATAATGCAATCGCAAAAACTATAACAGGAAACAAAATACTAAGTTACTTTACATACCTGTGTGTACATGAGTCGTTTTTTTGCACCTAATCAAGAGAGGCTTCTAATCAAGAGAGGCACTTTAATATAAATTTTTTACTACTTTTCCCGAGAATAAAAATTATATAGTTTCAGGCATGAAATTTGTTGCAAGATATTAATGTATATGGACGAAAATTTTTCATATTCTATTAGAAAATATACGTAGCAACATAAGAGAAAAAAAATTTTTATATTTTGCCTTTTAGCAAGCTTTTCTGAATAAAAGTTCCGGTGTTCGTCACATCGGATCATCCTCGCGTTTTTCTGTAGCTCCCAATATTTTCACGAACTAACTTCTAGAATTCACAATGCTACAAACAAAACTAGATCGGTCACATTAATAACTCCACGCATATAACATAACAAAGCCACAGTTACACAGTCAGTTTTAAATTGAAAGAACCGGGTTTTATTAGATTAGTTAATCATTTCCAATCTTCAGAAGTATCTCCAAAATGATTACTAACCTATTTTATGATCTTTTTTGCAGGATGATTGGTGCGATGCCTGCGGTGGCAGTCCGCCACGAAAGAAAACGGCAAGAAAAAAGGTTGAAACGCCCTAGTCAGCTTTACCTAGGAGGCCAATGGATGCCACCACCCCAAAGCTCACCACCTACTCCTAGTCCTCATGGTCACAATAGCCACATGGAACCTTTACCTGAGTTGTATCTCTGTGGCAAGGTAATTTTTTGCTTACACATCGTAATAACATTGTTCTGTATACGCGTTTCTTTATTGATTTCTTATCGGTATGTGTAACGCTTACTTGTGCGTATATTTAATCAATTAGCTGCGGTGACCTCTTTATAAAGTGTGTACCTAAATTATAACAAACAGCGATGACGAATATATTTGTCAAACATAGAATATGTGTAGCTGTTATAATATTGAATTAAGTTGTAATGAAATAACTGTTTTACGTTTTATGCAGACTCATTTCGGTAGTAAAAGAGTATGTTCTAAAAAACATAATCAGCACATGTAAATATGTGTACAATTTGATAGCTATTTGACTGGGAATCTTACAAAGAAATATACAGTCTGCTCCACAAGAGCGTGAACGCGATATCTATGAAATTTGATAGCCAATACAGCAAAGATTGCGTCAGTCCAAACATACAATGTCTTTTCTAATACGCAATCTTCAATTCTTTTAGTATCATTTCTGTTACTAAAAAGTTCAAGTCATTTCGGGATGAGTGCCGTATACGGTAAACGATTCGAAGCAGTATTCTTGTGCCAACACCCGAAAGGGCCAAAAATGAGTGTTAGAAATGCAGCAAAATATCTGCACAAGTCTCGCGAATTTGTAAATAAGTGTGTGCAACGTTATAAAGAGACAAATTGTGTCGATGATCTTCCTGATCGAGGTTCGAAGCGAGCTACGGAACTTAGTGCGGCTGGGTTTCGGAACTTTATGCGTCTTTCTGGATAATTTAAATGCTCAGAAGATGATTAAACTGTACCAAAGGGGTCTCTTAGTATCGGTGAAACATTGGTTTAAAAGAACCAGAGACCATTGGATACTTCAAGAGGACAACGACTCCAAACACCGAAGCCGCTTTTGTACGGAATGGAAAACAGCGAATGGTGTCAACGTGTTGGATTGGCCATCTCAGTCCCCCGATGCCAATCCAATCGAAAATTTTTCGTCTCTTATGAAGTACAAACTCCGAGGAAAGCGTATTTTAAAATTGAAGACGCTAGTTTGCCGTATTCGAGAAATATGCAGATCTCTTCCTGTCTCATACGCTGCAAAGCTGGTTGAAAGTATACCCAGGAATAATCGCTAATGGTGGTGATTGGACACATTATTAAGCAAATGCGTATTCGTTCTTTAAATGTACTTTCGACCTATACAACCTTTTTACAGAAAAGATTTACTTGCACTCAGATATAGCGTCCTCTTGTGGAACAGACTGTAAAATACGAAAATCCATCGACGTAATTTGAGTGATCTACTTCACAATTGCACTTGCTGGAAGTTCCAAAAGATACCAGTTTACAGGAACAGTTTGACAAGGTTGAAGCAACATAATCTAAGGAACATTCGGATTTTTTTAAGCTACATTTATTCGTAGTAACAAATTATCTGTACATTTTAAACTTCGAGTAATAACTAAAGAATTACGTTAATTTATATAAGACAGTAACGTTACTGTCACCGAATCGGAAAAAAGTAAATAACATTTCGATGTCATATGCAGATCACATTCACAGAGGTGTAGATACGTTTCGAATTTTGGAAGTAGTTTTATCTTTTTGTGAGACAAGTAACTTTCTGATAATTCGTTAAAAATTATTATAAATTCAATTATTTGTAAAAGAAAAGTCTAACCAATATTTTAAATAATTTGTAAACTATTTTTTAACCTCAGTTTTTACAAACTTCCTGTTCTGTTTTGTTTCGCGTATTCGTTTGCTTTATCCGTTTTTCCATTTTTAGGTGAAAAGAGATATTCGAGTGAATAGAATTGTACAAAACGATTGTATCTATATTTGATATTAACTTGTCAGTTGCATTTAAACGTTCAAACGCAAACTTTTTAGTTTCCACTTTCTATGTGGTGAAAAATCTATACAGAATTTGTTAACGATTTTGAATTATCTGATATGTCGACATGGAAACAGTTGATTGTGGAATAGCGAAGTGCTATCTCTCTACTCTCTATAAGAAAATATACAGGGTGGGACAATAACTATTAGCACCTTAAATATTTTCGAATCTATAAGGCCCAGAGAAAAATTAGTGTTACCAAAATTGTACGGTACGAAGGGGTCTATCATATCGCGATAATAATTTTTGACCAAATGGAGGTGCTTCAGAGATATGAAGGTCATCTCTGTTTTTTTAAAATGAAACGGTATGTTTTTTTACTTACATTCCGATAGAATATTTCAAGGCGAATGCAATGATCTATTGGTAAGGTCATTCATGGTCTGGATTAAGCCAATTGTAATGGAAAATAATTTACTTTAAGGAAATGGTCGAACACTTCCTTGCGCCTCTGGTTGATATTACTTCATCTTTGTCTCGTAATCTCTTGTTATGGCTTGTTGAATAGAAATAAACATCGAATCACGCTGTACACTTTATTTGTACTATAATTAGTCGTTTATGAGAATCTCTGCTGAGCGATGTGAATCTCAAGTTTCTGAAATGCGTTCAATAGAGGAAAAAGTAGATATGTTTTTTGTTTATGGGGAATGTCAAATTGTAAGAGATGGAGTCTGTTCATATGCCGAACATATGTAGTCGTGTATTACTGTTAGATAAATAAATCAACGCTGCTTGACCATTCCCTAAAAGTAAATTTTCCAACACAATTGGCTTAACCCAGACCATGAATGATATTCCCAATAGATCGTTGTATACACCTTGAAATACTCTATCAGAATGTTAGTAAAAAACATACCGTTGCATTTAAAGAGGATGACCTTCATATCTCCAAAGCGTCTCCAATAGGACACAAATTATTATCGCTATATAATAGACCCCTTCGTACCATACAAATTTGGTAACACTAATTTTTCTCTGGGCCTTACAAATTCGAAGATATTTAAAGTGGTAATAGTTATTGCCCCACCCTGTATATTTGAGGACAAGTTGAGAAAAGTTTTCGTATATTGTATATACCGTTTAACTATTTTACGGTACGGTGACGTTGACGTTAAGTATAAACGAGGTTATAGCATTTATCGTGATCAATGGTGAAAAATAAAAGCGCAAAAACTGTGGGTGTGACAGTCAATGGGTGCGCCTTTGGTATGTCAAATTTAAACCTGGAATATCGATTTCGTTACATTAACCCCTTGCCGTAATTTATTCATAATTATAACATTAAAACAAACAAATGAAAATGTGAGTATTTTATATTCAGTCTTGGTCACACAAATTATAATTAAACCAAAACTTTAAATTAATGATATTTGTCGTATTTGAGCTGTGAGTGCGTCACGAGTCAGACTCGGCAAGGTACAAGGGGTTAATTAGATTATTATTTCAATTTACTATTTCAGGTATTTTAATAAAATAACGTGTAGTCCGTGCTAACGTGTTCCAGCACGTTTTGAAGCCAGCTACAAAGTGTACAAAGTAAAGGAACGTTTGTTTTCTCTGCGTATTTCTTATTTCCTTTTTAACTTTTATGTTCTGTCACAAACGAAAACAGGGAACAAACAGCGACTTTCGTTATGGTAAACAGGAATATTCGAAAATAAATAGCAACTTTTTCAGGAAGCAAGGAACATCAAGGAAAATGTCATCTTTGTTATTTCTGCAGTACTTTCGTATATGTTATTGTATATAGAAAGGGATTTATGTATTATACTGCTTGTTTTACAGAAACATGAATCATTTATTTGTAATTTCTTTTCAACTATAACATTTCAATGTGTAATACATTTTAAATAACGACCTATCACATTTTCATGTCACATTAATATTTGGACATTTTATGAAATCTAAAGAATTTATATAGTATAAAATGTAAGAAAAATTACAAGTTTAATATTTTGTATGTTTTTGTTTAATAAAAAGGGTTTTTTACTAAAACCCGTGTAATTGTTTCGACATATTAAAAATTAATTTTCTTTAAATATTTGGAAGAAACAGAATATTATTCTTCTTTCAGTCTCGTTTGTAATTTAACTTATGAATTTACTATTGTTTTTCTAATATTGGTCTAATTCATTCCATAGATACTCTATGTGATTTATGTCTGGGTATTGCGGAAATGGATGTTTATCTGAAACAACTAGTTTACTAAACATTTAAGTCTACGATAAATAGCATACAAAATATATAGAAATTTTAAACGTGTCTTCAAAGATGTACATTATCAAATAACCAAACTTTAATGTATTGAAAATGTATGGGTTTAATAAAAATAGAAAATAAAGATTTTCGTTGTTACCCACATGGTGTGTTAAAGTACTGTATGTAACAGAAAGAGTACATTCAGTTAAAAATTACGTTAACCCCTTGCCGTATGATTTATTTGTCAGATGTATCACTCAGAACTAATTACTCGCTGCTACCTAGTCAAAGGAAGAAAATTAAAAAGTTATGTATATTTCGTATTTAGCGAACCTTGACTATGTAAATTATAATTGGATTTAAACTCCAAGTTAAAGTTAAAGTTAAGGACTTAAACTTAAAGTTAAAGCATATTACAAATTATAGTAAGACTTGTTACATTTAAACTATAAATACGTCACAAGGTAGACTTGTCAAAACATGGCAAGGGGTAAACCCTTTCACAATGTAGTAAAATTCCGAATTCTAGTCCAAAAAATATCTAGTTTATATTGAATTCAAAACTAAACCACACCTCCTTCAGTTAGAATAATCTTAGAAAACAGAGAAAGCACGCCTTACCCTGTCCATGACTGTCACAGGATAAACTGTCAATGGGTTAAGTTACTACAAATCTAATACTATACATTTGTTTCGCATCATTCAATGAAGGTTGCAAATCGACGAAAAAAAGCCTAATACCATTTTTCCACATAATGCATAGTTACGCTGCAATTAATTATCGAAGTCAGCCTATCAGCGCGCAATTATAGCCGAAGGCGCCGCAGCAGTTTACACTCCGCTACAAAACTATGTGACGTACAAGAATACGATCGGAAATTATATTCTGCTGAAAATTTTCTTCTGTCTTCAATTTTGATTTTACTGTTTACATTGTATATTAGTACTCTGTATAATTTTGATATCGAAAATAATTTGTAGAATTTAGTAAAAAATGGAGAGCAGAATAGAACTGCAAGAATACACGACAGAATTGTAAGATAATGTACTTGAAGTTGACAAAGTGTCCGATGCAAGAAAAGTTCTCTGTCTAAAAGTTTGAATCCTGGCAGAAAAATTACAGAAGGACTTAGAGAAATTATTGTGGAATGAGTACTTTGGAGATGTTAGGAAGTAGTATATGAGCAGTATATAATTATCTAAAAAATAGTGAAATTATGCAAAAGCACATGTTAGTAGTTATCCAAACGCGACATCTTCACAAGATAGACATGCAATTTAATGCATGCTAACTCCATGTAAAGTGTGAGATAAAATGCTAGGAAAAGTTGATATAACAGTTCTGTTGGAATAGTACAGAATATTATAAAGAATTATTTACACCAATGAAAGCATAAAATTTAAAAGAAGCCTCTGTTAATACATTATCACACAGGAGCAGGATTCGAATTTTTATGAGAGTGGGCATGCTGACGTCAAAAATGGTGAAAGATCTTTTTTTATGAAAAGCCTTTTTTTATGAAAATTATTATTTTCACAATTTAAGGAAGGAAAAAATCAATTTACAAAAATAGCAAATAGATGATGACGCTATAATTATAGTACACAACTGAATAATGCTTCCGACCATAAGGTATCTATGCAGAACAGATGTGATCTATGATTCGACAAAAATTAATAGTAAAACTTGAAAATATATTTAACAATTATTGAAATATGTACATAAAGTATCTAAATAAAACCTTATTTTCCAGCGCGACAATTGGAGCGTTTACACTATGAAAACAGTAAAAACATTTTTTGTGATTGAAAAAATAAGAAACTTTACTATAGTTAGCAAGCACTTTGGACTTAAACAATATTAAAAATTATTAGGAAATATAAGATAAGTATATTCTATAGGAAAGCAATTTCAGTCTCAATTACTCAAAAACGTGCCTTGAAGAGAAATAGAAAAATTTAAAACAAAAAACAATTGAAAGAATCATATAAATATTTTCTGAAACGAATGTTAGAGGTGCAAAATAATAGTGGTACTATACATTATTCACAAAGTATAAAAATACCGTTTTTGTGTCGTTTTTTCGAAAAAATACATTACGTCTGATAATTTTATCACGGATGACAGTATATGTTTTCTTATTCGTAACTTTTATTTCTGTAAATGTTAGACAATTCGTGGAATAACGTTTCTTGACATGAACATTAATCTTCTGTGTGCAAAAAGGAAAAATGTTACAACACAGGTTTGTATGAGTTTCTACTGTCTTGTAGTTTTGTCGCGGAGTGTACATTTCGCGTGTTTCGTCGTCTGCTCGCTCCTATGGCTCCGTGCTGATTGGTCGATTACATTAATTATCGGCCATTAATGATGGCCGACTATGCATTACATCGGAAAATAGTATTTGACTTTGTTTATCGATTTTCCAATGCTCTTTTACTGCCTTGTACATATGCGATTTAAAACAAACAATAGTTATTAATAACTACAGCGAATGGCCAAATTATTATACTCAAGCGATTTCTCTTTAAAAGCTTCTTTCTTAATGTGACAGACGCGATTTTAATTAATTTGACAATGTTATTTGTACTTGATACTTTAAAATAAAAGATGGGTATACACAGTATGTCTGAAAAGTAACGAAACTTTTTAAATAAAAAAAAAGTATTAGTTATTTTGCCAAAATTAATTTTTTTTATTCAAAATACATCCTTTCCGTATCAATACACCGCTGGGCACGCTCAGGCAATGTTAACATAGATTTTTTTATGTCGTTTTGCGGAATCGCTTCAATCACCCTTGTCACAGCTGCTTGGACTTGTGTAACCGTGTCATAAAACGTTCCTTTCATGGCTAATTTCAAATTTGGAAAAAGGAAGTAATCGCATGGAGATAAGTCAGGCGAATATGGAGGATGTTGGAGCGCACAGACTTGTTTTTTCGCCAAAAATTCACGAACTGCGACAGTTCTGTGACATGGTGCATTATCATACAACAGAAACTAACTCCCTGGCGCTCGATATTCGGGCCTCACACGAACGATTCTTTTCCACAAACGTTCCATAACACCCAGATAATATTCGCCATTAACATTTTGTCCCTGTGGAACGAATTCCCGAAGTATAATACCTTTAGAATCGTTTAGAATTTAGAAAAACCCAAAACCTGGCTTTGGGTCGTCTTCCAAAGTATCACGACCGTCCTGGAATCGCTTATACCACTCGAACACACGTGTACGGGATAAACAATCGTCGCCATAAACATTTTTCATTAATTCAAATGTTTCTGTAAAAGTTTTACCGAGCTTTACCGAGCAGAATTTAATATTCGCTCTTTGCTCCATCGTGATTTTGTGACACGGTGACGAAAGGTTCTGTCGCTTTAAACGCTATAAGTTTACAATTCGTTGCTCGATTCCAATAACGATTGGTTTGTTTTGTGGGGGAGGAATACTGTTTTCAAATAGCATATTGTTTTTATAGATGTCGCTAGTAGTTTTCCTTAAATTTAAAAAGTTCCGTTACTTTTCAGACATACTGTGTATGTTAAGAATAATATGTATCGGGCCTGTGTTAGTGGTTGGACGAAAATCTAGACTTGAATTTAAATGATATACACGGTTTATCCAAAAAGTTCCGGGACTAATTTTGTATAACATCTACAATTAGCTCTATTTGTTATCCGATGGCGGAACTATGTAGTATCATTCCCTAGTTACAAACAGTTAAGATTTCAGCGCTGTAACTTAGTGGTCAGCTGCGTTGGTTTGAAGTAGATGTTTCTGTCAGTGTGTCACAATTTTCGCAATGGAGTATATTATAGTGCACCATTAGAATAAAAATATCTGTTCTATTCGATCAGTTAAAGTTACAAAATATGGAGTTTTTGTTTTAGTACAATAGTTTGGCTATCCATAGGGTGTTCCAGTTTTTTACAGTCAAATATTATTAACATGTTCTATTCGTAACAGTTAGAAAAGAATGTTGTACCAACATAGTGTTTCAAATACTTTATTGAAGAGGTATAACAAAAATACGAAATGGCCATAAATTGTTTTGTTGTTCAATATACGGGGTGTTTCGGTCTTATGTGTATAACTTTACTAGTATATTCTATAAATAAAAATATGAACAAATATTTATATAAACATTGAATGTGTTTTTAAAAATAATATGAAAAAGATATGAAAATCGACAGTTGTTCATATTTATATAATATATTTTTATTATTTTTATTTATTGAACATGTTGATCAAGTTTGGCGATAAACAACTCGGACATTCTATACAACGGATAATTCACAAGAAATAGAACATCTACATATCTCCATTAGGTATGAAAATAGAAGAAAATGTTATAGAATTTGTACTATTTTAAGGGGCAAATATAGTGATACGAAAGAATTATCCGACTGTTGTTTGCAAAGTAATTTGAAGATCATCGATCATTTTTAAACAGCAAAACATATTTTTAACTTCATAGTGTGAAAGTACATGTCAAGACAATTTTAACGATGTAATACACTATGACCTTGAAATGACCTTGATCTAAGAAAAGTAGGTTTCGTTCGTTTGATTAACGAAAATTTAATTTCTCAAGTCATTAACTTCCAGAACGTGTATACTGTTAACGAAAGGTAATCTCTAAGCGTTCATAAACATGGTTATCAGCAAACTGCAGGTATGTATGCCGAGTCAGTTATTGTTATCGAATTATTGTGAGAGTATTAATTTATCGATAATCGTTTAACGATGCATTACTCAAAGGAAGATCGATCTCTAATATTTCCATTTATCCTAAAGCCGTCTATCTATTTATTTAAATTTAGTTAAAAAGTTTCACAAGACAGATAGTGCAGCAAATAAGAGATCTACGAAAATGAGAAGTGTAATGAATGAAGCAACTGTATATTGTTGCTGCAGTAAATGTAAATCTTTGTATCAGCACTAAACAGCTCGCTCAATAAAATGGAACTAGTAAAGCAAACATCGTGCGAATACTGCAATTACATAAATTACACCTATACTACTGTAGGCACTAGTTAAAAAAGAATATAATATGTTATATCTGTTTATATACATATACACTTAATTTTATTTGAAAATGAACACAGTTGATTATAAGTAAATACGAAGATAAACGAAATATAGTATAATAGATGGTATCCATATGTATGTAGAATTTCAACCCGCTATCTATCAAGGCGCACAATCCCTCGTGGTCCGCAAACCATATACAAATGCACTTTCTGACAGTCCTTCATCAATTAACCGACTCAGATATACTACTGTGATAAAAAAAATAAGGTGAATTTTTCATTTAAGCTTCGCAGGTACTGTAAAATCATGAAATTATTTTTTGTGTGGAATAGTAGTTCTGTTTTTGATGTCTATGCATAGTTTTATGTCAATATATTCAATTGCTACCGAGCTGCACGTGTTTTTGTGAACATAGAAAAGTTTTTCGATATTTACTATGTCTGATTTTGTTGAGCAAAGAATTTGCATCAAATTTTGTTTACGGAATGAATATTCTGCCGCGGAAACGTGGATGTTGCAGAAGGCCTTTGGTGACAAGGCTGTGTCGCAAAAAATATTTACAAATGGTACAAACATTTCAAAAAAGGACGAGTCCGAGTTCAACACAAATAGTGCTTCGGACAAACCATCAACATGTACTGATGAATGCCACGTGAAGGAAATCAAATATTTGGTGCTTGGAAATCGTCGATTAACAATTAGAGATCTTGTTGATGCTGCGGACATCTCATTTGGATCAACCAAAACCATTTTAAAAGATGTTTTGTGCCTCAAACTCGTCAATTCCGTGTGGGACGATATTGCGCCGTCCCACACTGCATTGGTTCTTCGAGAGCATTTTACCAAAATGTCGATCCATATCGTTCCACAACCACTGTATTCACCTGATTTAGCACCGCCTGACTTCTGGCTGTTTAACAAACTCAAAAGACTGTGTCTGGGACATCGTTTCGAATCGACTGATGAGATAAAAGCTAAATCGAAGAAAGTATTGAAGGCCATCCCGGAAAAGGACTTGTTTGACTGTTTCGACGATTGCAAAAGACGTTGGCATAAGTGTATTGTGTCGGATGGGGAATACTTTGAAAGTGATAAGATTGATTTAGAGGAATAAATAAAGACTTTTCATCTTGTAAACAAATTCACCTTACTTTTTGATCACAGTAGTATCTCTGTCTTTTTTTTCGGAACTAGCGGAATCCCTATTAGCCGGTTGGAGGTGACATCCGCTAAACGCTAATTCCTACCATAATCTAGTCGCGCCTACACTACATATCGTTTTATGAAAGAGATTTTTAAAATCGCATAAATTTTTGTTAGTAAAGTTTCAGGAAAATTAAAAATGATAGTCGAATTTCTGCTAAAGCATTATTTACTGAGGGCCCCTTCTACAAATCATAGTGAAATTTACTAAATATGCATTACTGGAGTAATGTGAATTCACGATGGTTACAAGTCTATAAATTACGATCCAGGACTATCAAATTAAGTGCTGAATTTTAAATAATAATTGTGCCGTTTCTTATTCTCGGCATAGTAAACGCAAAAATCTACTTACGTTTTCAAAGGAAACATTGCCCATGTTTTTAGAATATATTCCTTTAAATGTGGTACCACCACGATGGCTGTCCGGCTCATTCCTCAAGTGCCACAGAAGAATTTTTAAATAATAAATTTCCAAGTCTCTGGATAGGACGTAATGGACGCTTGCCAGCTCGTTCACCCGATTAAACTTCTCTTTTTATGGGAAACGCTGAAAAATGATGCATATCGTGATCACTCAACTGCACCAAAGAACATGCAAGAAAGAATAATTAGATCTTGTAGGTCAATTCCAATAGAATTGAAGGGACAATTGATTGCTTTGCAGGGTGTTTAAATACTCACGTTACTTTTCAAGGTCATTATTTTGAACAGAATAAACTACCTGTATATTTTGAAGTCATTGCTTTATCATAAATTTTTTAGTTTGAGGTCATACTGTATCGCAACAGTGAACTCGTCTTGACATTTAAATACTCTGAAGTTAGAAATGTATGGTGCCATTTGGGAATCGTCGATCACCTTCAAAAGATTTTGAAAACGACAATAATCAGAATGTTTTTTATATCGTCATGTTTGCTTAAAATATATTGTATACATATACATACAAATGGAGATACTGTACAGGTGGATATACAGAGTGAGTTACCTAGGGTTTGCACTTCCAATATCCTTGTTTTTAAAGATACGTCAAGTATCTTAAGGACAAAGTTGAATGGTTCCATGGCACTCACGCATTACAAAAAACTTTTGCTTCTTTGTCATCCATTTTAGAGATATCAGATCACTTTCATTTTTTTAAACGAATCTACTCTTTCTTAAACAATGATAGGTCCTTTCATTAGAAATACAGGAACTGTATTCAACGTTGTTCACGATAATGGACGGAAAAAACATATAAAAGAAGAATATGGAAGCAAATCCTTTAACATATTAGGATTAATAGAAGTAGGAAAAGGTAATATTAATGATATGAATATTAATTCAAAAGTATACTAATTTTAACCTGAATGACATTAAAATAAGTGCCTGAGTTTAGACTCAGGCTCGTCAGATTGACGTCTTGAAGCTCGGCTTTTCAATCTCGAAGCTGTGTTGCACTAGATACTCCAAGCAATATCTCGGATTGAATGTTGACAGATGAAGAAAGAAAATGTGAAATAGGTTGAACAGAAAGACCGTTCTTCCTCTGTGGAGTGGTTACGTCGTTAATTTTATGACCACTTCGAAATCCGGAACGAACTCGCAGCAACTCGGAGATACTCGAAACGTTCCTAGCTTTCGGAGCACGGTCTGGACAAGTCATATTGTTATTTCTGATTATCAGTGCATTTTTTGTATCTATTAAAAAAAGTCACGAACAGCTCAGCTCCAATTTGATTGAATCCGTATGAATTTGAGAAACGGCCAAAAATGTTACATATTACTAAAAATATTATTATTTATTTTATACTTATATAATTACTAAAAATATTGAATATTACATATTTTACGCATTGCATATTTCTTTTCAGGTACAGTAACTCAAGTTTAAGAGATGAAACCTTCCATAATTTGACTTTTTGAAAGCTAATTTGGAAACAGTTATAAATATACATGCTTCAATGGTTTTTAACACGTTAATTGTTGACACCGATAAAAGATTTTCAGAAACGTTTGGAGAATACTACAAGCGGACAACTTTACCCCAAATTTAGGGTAACTGGCAAAAAGTAGAATTTTAGTCTTCACTAATGAGACAACTATGCACTATGTATATACACCGTCTTTTTAGGAACGCTACATTTTTTCAAATAAACTGACGCAACTTATTAAAACATTTATGAAAATTTATTGACTCAGCAATTTATTTTCAAATTTTTTTCGTTTGCAAGAATCGACCCATTAACGCGGTCCTGGTGGAATTAAGTGAATTACAATTTTTTGTTGTTTCTTTGTAGATGTTAAAAATTCTCAGTATTATATCATTTCTCTCTAACACGTTGACAGCCATATATGATTGACACTTAACTTTCTATACTGATCTAACATATGTATTATTCAAAATTTGTTCACTTTCCTAAATTCTCGCTTTAATTACATGGATCTGGTAACAAAATATTGTGAAAATATTTGGTAAAATTTATTAAAAATTAAAACGCTGGATGCAATTTTCAATTGCTTCAGTGTAGCAGTAAATGTGCTAAACAGATATTTTAAATAAAAAATATATCTTTATTATTATTTCTTTTGGTTAATATTACTAATGAGAATTCAAAAATGTAATATTTTGCAAGACTGAAATGCTCAAAATATTTCCTATACTATTCTCAAATTTCATGAATCTGTCTCGTTTACAGATAAACTTGTTTAAATTATTATTTAACATTATAAAAATCGTTCGATATTAGAGACGTACTTTCATCTATTTTGTGTAACTTATATGAAATATAAAGTAATGATTGTTTTATTATTTGAAGCTGTACGCTGTACATCGGTACTATATTCATTTCACCACTTACGAATACGTGCATAACAGTATGTACGCAAAAAGTGAACATAATTAATGCAATGAAATAAACAAAACGCACAAAGTTAAAATAAAAAATAAGAAATAAACAGTTTAGTATAAAATCATTCATTTATTCGCTGTATACCCGATATGCTTCGATGTACGCGAATAACACGTTTCTCCAAGATGGAACCACCTCGGGATGATTCACCTGACTTCTAGCGTTTCAAATTATTTAACGAGAGCTATGCTGTTCACAGATATCAGGGCTACACGCAGTGGTGGTGTGTCTATTGTTGGGTGCAGTGGTACTGGTTGTTGGTTTAGTCCAACTTGCCCCGGGTGCAACAACCACCGACCATAGACTTGCTCTCCTCGTAGCGGGCACTATTTTGCTTCTCTTAGGTAAGCCATTTTTTCTTAGTTCATGAAACTGCACGAACTTTTAAAATTTTGTCTCTTTGTATTTAATGTTAACCGAATGAATATTCATAAGGTATTCTTGGTAGGTAAGACTTTTGTGTTATTTTGTGCATGATCTTAGTAAAATATCTAACAAGTTGTGTATGTCAACATATACATTATATGTATATGGTCGTACGTATATAATTTAATTAACAGTGTAGGGTGAAATTTAACTTAGAATTGTTATTAATACAGGCAATTAATTACATTGTTTGCAATATTTTGGCCTTCTTTATGGCTCATAATATTAAATAACTGATTTTTATAGATTTAATGAAAATTGTTATTTGTTTTACTCAATGACAAGACTATGTTTTAATTTAAACTGAATTAATAAGATTTTAGTAGTTATTAGATACAGTTACATCCTTTTTGTACTTTTAAACTCTTACTTCTCATACAGACGCATCAACGAACGAGCACATTTTTATTTTTCCCGATACTTTTTACATTTTTAGATGGCACCACAGATACTCTTCTTTTCATATTAACATAGAAAAGCATATCTCTGACAAAAATGATTTTATAGATCACCGTCAATATTTGAATAATTATGGAAACTAAAGACAACAATATGTTCTAAAACGGACAACAATAATATGTCTTAAATAAATAAAATTGCCAAATAGCAGATAAAAAGTAATAGAAACGAATAATAATTACATTTGACGCGGACTTTAGAATCGATAAACGGACGATGTCTCATATACGAGATCAGGTAAAGGTTTGGGTATTTTTTCAGCTTTTTCTAGTCGGCTAGAAAAACAAGATGTGGGAAAAAGATCGTCCTGGCGAGTAACGCAAGGGCCCACGCAAAATATCCGATGAAGCCTTACCCCTCGAGGGCCTCGAACCTTTCAATGCAAATTTATTACTGTAACCGTTAGACCTAAATAAATTCACCTAGTTACCAGATGAAAGTAAGATACATGTATAGTATTTGAATATTACGAAATTTTAACAACATATAACTTTTCCACCAATGAATTCTTACATGCAAAATCATTATATTTGGTCTATATCTAGAATACTAGTAGAATACTATCAATGTATGCAAAAAAGGTTAACTGTTTAGACATTTATTTAATTAAGTAAGGATTTTCCGAGGACAGTAAAGTTTCACCCCTGAATTCCACCTATTAATTGAACGAGTATCTGCGTGGTCGATTGATATTTTTGATCGATAGAGTATTTGCATCGCATTTAAAACTGAATAGCGTTGTTAGTCACATTAAAGGTTTCAATTAATAAAGTTCATAAAATATAATCGTAATCATTTATTATCTGAGCCAGAGTACAACTAAAAATTGTGTTCTAAGATAAAGTTTGATCTTATGAACATTATAGTATGTTTAAATAATGTTTGAATCATGTGAGACCCGTGTCATAATTTTTTCTAATATTTTTTACTCTATTTTGAAAATTAAAGACTTGTGAGAAAATTTCATTGTACTACGCGATAGAGCAGAAGATTTACAATCAGCCCACAAAAATTTAGAACCGCTTTTTCACTATTGCAAATCGAAACATGCACAGTATTATGTACTTAATTCCAAAATGGAAGCCATTAAAGTATAACATTACATATGTTCGTTTCTTATCTTACTGCGCAACAAATTAGGGTGGGTCTGTATGAATAATCCCTCTGATCAAGAAGCATTCTTAATCTCTTTTTAAAAAGTAAAAAAAAATTTTACATAATTATTATAGGATTTCCTCCCCGTTAACATCTGAACTTGTTGCAATACAAATTAAAAAAGAAATGTTTAAATGATTAACGTTCAAGGATAAGACCTTAAAACCTTTAAACCATGAAACTTCTAACTTTAAACATAGAAACTAAGTGTAATGAAATTAAATGCTTTTACAAAATTTAATGCATTTGTGAACCAACTATTCCACTATATGTATATTCTATACAGTCCCTGGCCATTGAATTAGGACACGTACGAAAATTTCACTTTTATCGCTATAACATTATGTCATATATGGAAAATTGTCTTGGGTCATGCAAAATTATTACTAAATACGTTGATAACGATATATACATACCAATTTGTTACTATCGTAATAATAAATTGTGTGATGAATGATTAAGCGCCGTGCGTTTATGTTAGGCTCGAGTATCGATAGCGCGTGAGGTGAAATTTGAATGCCATAGAAAATGTCTGTCTACTCAAAGGACTAGTTTGCAACTGTCCTACCACATTATCTGAGTTGAAAAGAATTACAGATATTTGGGAAAATAATAAAGATATAAAACATATAATCAATGTATACAGAGCATGCTGGATACAAGCTGTCACCAAAGCGAAGGGTGGTAATACAAGGTATTAACATGTGTTAATAATGTTATGTACAGTAGTAGTGCACCATGTTAATAACTAATAAATTATATAATTGCAATTTGAACAGGCCTTTTAATTTTACGGAAAAAGTGTAAAATCCTGAAAATTTATAGTGGTCCTAAATCGATGGCCAAGGATTGTATATCTGTGCTAGCCGGTCTATCCGCTTCGCAGGGTTAAAAATAAATATCGCTTGCAAAATTCTGTAAAAGAATAAAATATTCATAAAATTCGCGTATTTTATCTTCGAAGAAAAGATAATATCAATAATCAGATTAACTTTTTGTAATGATGAGAGTGTTAAAAAACTAAATTAGAATATTAGAGGTGGTGATTCACAGTCTATTAATCCTTGAAGTCTGGCTCGTTGAATAACTGATTTGTTTCGCATTTTTGCCGCCAAAATGCACGTGAAAGTGTAGTTAAGATGACTTTTGCGGTATTTCTTCAATTTTAATCACCACACAAACTGTCTTAAAACTATCTCAGTATCAGATCTACCTCTTTGCCAAATTTCATGAAAAATTTTTCAAAAAATAGTTTTTGCGTGATGACACGACATACATAAAATTAATAAATAATACGCATTTTAGTCCATCACTGATGGCGCGGAAGTGGCAACGTGAATTAAGATGTTCTCCTGCGAAACGAGGTATGAAATATGAAACGATGTTGATCAATACGGAACATCTTAAAAAGAAATTTGTCATTTCCAGAGCCTTGATAGATTAACCACGTTACTTCGAGCTATTCATTCAACGTAACTCAATTACTGTCACTTAGTGCCGTGGCTGGAATAAAAATCATAGCGATTGTTTGGTTTACGTAAGAAAAAAATCTGCAAGGATATCTTGTTTTGTTGAAAGCTTCATTCATCGCTTTCATTTGTAAATATTACATAACATGTTAAAAATTCGTCACGTCGTAGACAAAATAATTCTGATCGAACAAATCAAACGAACGATTGAATTTGATACAGATCTCTCAATAAACAATTGGTTGTATTTACTTGGAAATTGTATATTTTTTTGCAGAACATTTCTTAACATTCATAATGTTATCAGATTTTGTGTAATAATTCGAACGTATTCCTTTTAACAAAAATCATATTTCTTTATTTGCAATACAAAATTATTATGATAGATACACAGTACAGAAAAGCAAATTTCGAAAATATTTATAAACATGTACAATAGATTAGAAAATATATTTTTATATATATTTACTGGTTGAATTAATGTATTAATACCGAGTATATCTACTGGTGTCTTTTAATGAATTTTAACATATAAAAATAATGAATCATGTTACAATACTCAATACTGTAGTTTAATTGTTCCCCCGAAAATTGACATATGTAGTCTGACACAATATAATACAAATTATTTACGAAATGCAAATAATTTTTGAATTTCCATCTGTTAGCTTGTTCATGTATATCATTAACTCAATATTCAGAACATTATAAAATTTATTTCTTTTATTTTCCATTAATTAATCAATTAAAGTATGGTCATCGGTGATCAACAATAGAAGTTAAGGAAGGATAAAAATTCGATACTTAAAAATTTCATATTAAATTTTATACTAATATAAAAATTTTGTACTAAAATACAAACAAATGCAGTGTGTTTAACACTTGGCATCAATTATTGCATATAATCAACTTACCATTGCTTCCACGAATTTTTTTACCAATCTTCTGATTTGTATGTATTCTGCTCATAATATTTTTATTACTTATTTTTCATTTTTAATTTTCCAAATTCGTTTTCTTAGATAAGCGTTTCGAATTATTGTATAGTGGGCAAAACTTCAAGTTTTCGTATTTTTAGGTATAATTCGAAATCAAATTTTTTAACCATTTTCATACACTATGTACGTTTATAGAATATGGTATAACGAATTATTGTTTGTGCATTATGTTGTATCTGTTATAAAAAAAACCAGTATTTATAAAGTGACCAATCGTCATCCTTTAGGGACGATAGACCTCTCTCGAAAAGTGTTCTCCGACATGTCCCCTTTTTCGATATTTGAAGATTAATCTTTAAATCTCCATATTCGATCGATGCCGAGCCAATCCGTCGCGAGTGATTTGACGTATTTGTATTTGGCATGACCGTTCAAAAATTTATTTATTCGTGCTCAATGTACGATGTGCTGTCCTGGAACGAATGCAGTAGTTGAAAGAGTTTTTTCAATTGTTAATGATTTTTGGGTAAGTGAGAAATCGAGACTGAATATTGATACTCTAGCTGCAGCACTGGTCATAAAATTCAATATGGAGGATATTTCTTGTTCACATATTTCCAATATATTGTTAGAAGATGATATATTGAAAAAAAATATTCATTCAATGAAAAAGTACACGTTTAAATAACAATTAATAGGCACGTAAGCATAATTACAATATAAATTGTTACAAATGTTTTCATTAAGCATTTAACATATTATAGTGTATTACTATTGCAAGGAATAAAATGTATTTTTATTAGCAATTATTTTTTCTTCAATTTATTTGTGTCCTTTTCGCTATAAAAAAGTGGGTTGCCTTAGTACTTACAAAAAAATAACTACATTCAACGAATTTATTATTATCATAATAATTGTAAATTTATTATTGTCATAATGATAAATTTTACGGAAAAATAGGACAAGATGTTAGTAAAAATTCTTGAAATATATATTCGTTCACCATTTTTCTGCATATTTTTCTTGCAAAATGTTCGTAGAAGATGTCCTTTGTTACTGCGTAACAAAAGAAAAAACAAAAATTCACAGTCCGTTTGGTGACTTGTGACCATTCAAAATATTTAGAAAACATTTAATATACAGTTAAAGCAATTTAAAATCATATTTTAAAGAAAACATGTCCCAAGGTAGTAAAAGCAAAATTTTTAAGAAATAGTCAAACTAAATGATGTTATTACCCGTAATATGAAATGGCCATAAAAAAGGTCACCGGTTTACACGTTTGGGAAAAACGCAAGTATTTACAATTATTACTGCCCTCGACCAGTTGAACTTCCAGAGACCTTACCTGGGTCTAACGGTAGTTCCCACGGAGTAGATTCCATCTCCAAAAAATTTATAAAATTCTAACTAACCAATCCGAAGCGTCGTTAGTCAAAGCCCCACTACAAAATAAAGTATACTTCGGAAGAAATGTTTTGCGAGAGACCAGAGATTCAAACATACTAGCATACAAATAACATCTATTTATCATTCTAAGTTGCCGTCCGACATATTTTGTAAAAAAGCATACTTTCAACTTATTTGTGGTTTTTTAATTAAATATTCTAAGTGTTACATTTAATACCAGTGTATTTCACTATCCAATCTTTCAATAATTCATTCGCCGTTAATTCTGCGTGTGAAGTGGGCATACGACGAAAGTTTCTTTCACTATTTAATTGATCATTTTGCCCACGCGGTAACATCCTTATTTCTACTTTCTGCTGTTTGTTTCGAGATTTATCCTATTAGTAGAAGGCCGGAAGCAATAACTGTTGTTCCATATATTCGGATTTTGTGCACTGAACGTGACATGAAGTTTCAAGGATACTTATTAATATCCGACGGTGTCTGGGCCATATAGTCGAACCTTGGTTATTTGAGCTAATATGGAAGCAAACTAGTTTCATATCAGAATATTTAATTGAATTTATAACGAAATAAGTGATTATTCGAATAACCGGCTTAGAAGAATTAAATTTACAAATGTGACATAAAATAAAACAATTTTTAAATCTTTATGTTTATTATGTTACCAGCTGAGAAGATATGGAGCAAAAGTAATGCGGTTTCTATTGATCGCAAAGTCGCATAACATACATATTTTTTTTTGTACTTATTATTTCTATTACATTTTTCTATCACTTTTCATAATTTAATGTAATATATGGTTCGATTTGTGAATCATGAAAATTTTAATTGTGAAAATTAAATTTTTCAACATTTTGATCTATTACAAATAATTTAAGTAATTTTGCAAAATACCTTTTAAAATATCTATTCCACTACTTTTTCCATGTGCTAAATAATCAAAAGCAAAACCGAACCGTTATCAAAATCACATCTCTTCCTTGCGTAAGCCACGCCAATAACGGTTCGACTCATCAAGATAATCTAAATGAAATTTCTTCTCACATAAAAACAGCATAAAAAAAACAAATTTATATTCATGAAATGTATTATATCTTTAAAAAAAATATATGAATTTTTCTTCAATTTCAGTCCACGTTTATTTTAGCAAATGAGAATCTTGCGTTCTTATTTGCACTTTTCAATCTTGATGTCGTATCAATTTTGTTCTCGTAATACGGTAATATTAAAATGCATCTGTCAATAGTATTTGGTGAAACATTTGATTCATTTTTTATTGCAATCGATTTAGTTGAATTGAAAGTGGCTCGAAAGACTCTTCGTTAGTTTCGAGGAGGCAACTTCGATCGATCTGGTCGTTTCTTTTTAATATGATTACGTCTTTCAGTAACGAAGTCTGCAGCTGCAGTTGTATAATAACCAATCTTTTCACAATGTAACCTCTACTTTCAATATGAAGGATGTCAATCGTCGCAGTTCTCGTTTCAGAAAATTCTTTTCATCATAACATACTGCTGAACACTATTTCTACTACGATTTTGTGTATACCTATTTCGACATAAATCTTTTGACACCTTTTCGTTTGAGTGTAAATAACTGCAAAAATTGTTGGGATTTCAAATTATCAAATGTAGATAATTTGAGGAATATATTTATTGATACATTGATGTGTTTTTATTAGAGATTATTTAATCAGGTTGTAAATTCTAGCTTAATTCATCAATTTACAAAATATAAATATAGCGGTGTACACTATGGCAGGAAATAAGCGAATATTAAAATTATGCCGCAACTTTTGTATTTTCTGTTACAACTGAAATCAGGATTCTCTAATCTGATTATAATTGATATGATGCTGTAAACTGGTGTTGATATTTATATGTAAAATGGTTTAGAATTAGGCACTATCATGAAATCCTTAAGGTGTCAAAAGATACCTCATGGTAGAAATAAGTATACCGTATGCACATTTTTAGATCTAGGATGAGCTGGAAGAAAATGATATCGCTGAATTAATTTAACGACTATTGCATGAAAAGTCAACAAATTCATTGTGGAGAGATGATTCAATTTTGAGAATAATCTTAAATCCTAAAATTCTAAATCCTAAAATTTAAAAGGTGTCTTTTGACACCTCTTGGTAGAAACAGTGTTAACATTTTTATGCGACACAGTTAACTTCTGGAATGCCAAATAAAATATATAATGGAGAAAAATAATAAACAATGACATTATTGCTGCTTTCATAGAAATTGTTATTTACAAAATAATTATAAATTTAATAATTCTGGAAAATGGAAATTTAAACTAGTTCTCGACAGATATTTCCCAAAAACCTTGCTGAAAGTGCAATCGGCAGATTACAACTCCTAGTCGCTAGAAAATTTTCCGATCGCCGAGTTTGTACCTTGTTCCGAATATGTTTAAAATTACATGCAAACTTGATTTGTAACCACTGTTTTATTATTGAAATCAGAACCGGTGATTCCTCCGATTAATTTTATAAATATTTTAAGTATTTTAAATAAATAATGTAACTTTTCACCCGAATTTTGACGTTAAACATACCACAATTTAACACATGAGGTACACATCTAAAAATTAATATAAAATTTTTTTAATAATATTTTTATTAATTTTATAAGGCTGCTAAATCAAAAACAGAGAGAAATAACCATAAGTAATAAAATATTAAAGTTCATACATATATTAAAGTAATAAAAATAATAATTTAAACAATGCACTTATTTGATGCATTTATCTGCCAGATACAATGCGACCACATAAATATACACGCCTAACGTATAGTTAAATAAAATAATATGAGGCATGTTAACAATAATAGAAATATGAAAAGTGTGTATATGTAGTATCAGAAATTGCAATATGAATGAATAATTAGTAAATGATATTGAATTATATAATTTTATCGCTTGATAATAGAGAGAATCTCGACGGTTAACAATTAAATCGCGTGGAGACGTCTGCCATTTGCAAATTATATTCAATACTGCATAATTCGGATATTGCAGCTCCGATATAAAAAAACGCTACGCTCAGCAGTTAGCAAATAACAAATAAAAACGCAACGTTCAATCATTGGCAGATTATAAATAAAATCACTTGACAATTAGTAAATTATAATTGAAAATTTTGCTATATGACGATCAAAGAACGTTGTATAATGAAATGTGACGATAGATTAATAACCAGCTATTTAACTCGGAACGGATAATTATTAATTTGGCTACTACGACTAACTCATCGATCGTCTATTAATCAGAATTATTAACTTCACGCTACTCAGAACAATGAGCTTTGGAGACCACGTTGCTATACAGAGAGCTTTGTGGACTACTAGCTCATTAAAACTAGAGCGAACTCCTAGACTCTGACGGTCGAAACAAAAACTTGATGAAATATACGTGGATATACATATAAAGTTACTCATATTAATATTCGGACTCTGTAATACTCCTATAATTGTTATATACACAGTATGTCGGAAAAATAACGGAACCTTTTAAATAAAAAGAAAAGTATTAGTTATTTTGCCAAAATTAATTTTTTTATTCGAAATACATCCCTTCCGCATCAATACACCGTTGGGCACGCTCAAGTAATGTTAGGTTAGATTTTTTTATGTCGTTTTGCGGAATCGTTTCAATCATCCTCGTCACAGCTGCTCGGACTTGTGTAACAGTGACATAAAACGTTACTTTCATAGTTAATTTCAGTTTTGGAAAAAGGAAGTAATCACATGGAGATAAGTCGAACGAATATGAAGGATGTTGGAGCACACAGACTTGTTTTTTCGCCAAAAATTCACGAACAGCGACAGTTCTGTGACTTGGTGCATTATCATGCAACAGAAACCAACTTCCCGGCGCTCGATATTTGGGTCTCACACGAACAATTATTTTCCACAAACGTTCCATAACACCTAGATAATATTCGCCATTAACATTTTGTCCCTGTGGAACGAATTCCCGAAGTATAATACCTTTAAAATCGTTTAGAATTTAGAAAAACCCAAAACCTGGCTTTGGGTTGTCTTCCAAAGTATCACGACCGTCCTCGAATCGCTTATACCACTCGAACACACGTGTACGGGATAAACAATCGTCGCCATAAATATTTTTCATTAATTCAAATGTTTCTGTAAAAGTTTTGCCGAGCTTTACCGAGCAGAATTTAATATTCGCTCTTTGCTCCATCGTGATTTTGTGACACGGTGACGAAAGGTTCTGTCGCTTTAAATGCTATAAGTTTACAATTCGTTGCTCGATTCCAATAACGATTGGTTTGTTTTATAGGGGTGGAATACTGTTTTCAAATAACATATTGTTTTTATGGATGTCGCTAATAGTGTTCCTTAAATTTAAAAAGTTCCGTTACTTTTCCGACATACTGTGTTCAAAAAGGAATTATGTATATATCACACTGCTTACATCACAAAAACATGAATCATTGTAGATCGAAAATATATAAGCAATTTCTTTTCAGCTATAACATTCAGTGTATGATACATCTTAAATAATAACTTATCATATTTTCACGTTACATGTTCAAACACTTTATGAAAAATAATGAATTTATATATAAAAAGTAAGAAAAACTGCAATGGGTAGCGTAGTCAGAGTTTCGAGAACGAAACGTATTTATTTAGTAGACTTTTTACAAAAGAGCTCGTGTTTCCACGAGCAGGGTGAGGTTTAGCACGCAAAATTTAATGCAGCGCAATAGGGATCAAAACTGGAGGGGAAAAAGAAGGTGAAGTCTTAGGCTATGGTTGGATTGATAAAAACTCCGAAAGTGACGTACACCGTAGGTGACATCTTTCTTGAGTTACAAGGGAGAAATCGAGATGCCGTATAGATGTCGTCCTCGACTACGAAGGTTCAGGTAGGCCTGTAAGAGAGTGTCAAACAGTTCACGGTGTCGTCTTCTCTCGATTTATACGAAAACTTGAAACTAGGTCCATCCAATCAGCAAAGCCCAACTCCGAGTGCGACGATTTTATGACAAGGTCTAAACCTTGCTTCTTACATCGGGCGCGTATATTCGACGTTCCTTAATTTTTCATTTATACATGTACATCTTTCCTACTTGCTACAAATTTTAATATTTTTCTATGTGCGACGCAGCGTCAACAATATTAAGTGACGACGCGTGGAATCAGTAGGATTCCCAATAAGTGAATATAAGTGTATCTGTGAAAGGAATTTGACTTCAGACAGCTAGTGTTTATTTTGCTATGTGCTTGATGATTGTTCGAGAGTGTCTCTTCGAAGATGTTTTACAAAAGCTCGGAGTGGGCGTACAATTTTTGTAACATTGGTGAGGGAAAACGCTTTCTATTGGTTTAGATAAAATGCGAGTGGAGATGGAAATACAAATAACGTATGAAGTAGTTTTCCCCAAAGTGACAGTAACAAGTAATAAATCCAAGCAATACGACATGTAGACAACTGCAAACAAAGGACTCTACTGCTAAGGTTAAGGGTTCTGACAGATATGGCTTACAATAAATCAAGAAATACTCGCTCAAATGTAACGACTCCTTCGGTCTTATTGTTGCTGCGAGTAAAGAATTGATTTGGAACTACAAATGTGAAGGAATGAAAAACAGTTAAACTATTGTATCGCAAAAAACTTGTGCCGAGGTCTAAACCTTTCGGTGTAATAGGCATTCTGCGATCACATCATTTTGTTGCAAACTCCTTTTATATAACTTCGTGTAATCGTTTAGACACGGTAAAAATAATTTATTTTATGTATATTTGTGATACATTAAGGCATAAACATTCAAGACCTTTTTCCTTGTGGCTTGCATAGAAAAAGGTAAAATAATGCATTGACCCACTGGTGATTGCCACTTTATGTAAGAGCAGCGCAAATATTTAATAGGCGAAGAAATTAAAAACTAAAGAAGAAAGTATAATAGAAACACAAACTTTGTTAAATCAAGTCATCAGACAATAACAAGTGCCGACAGTAACAAAAATTTCACGAATTTTGCTGCTGTCCTGAACGTTTTAAAGAGATTTATTATCATTTTTGTTTGGTTTTACAAAAATAACTGTTTGTAACAATTTTGTTGTAATATATGTTTTGCTGTTTTATTCAGTATATACTTCTGAGATTACAGTTACATATTCACCATTTCAATACAATGTTACCGAATTTTAATTAGTGGACACTCGGTGTTTATTGCTACTGTGGAACAGTTTCATTTGTTTTTCAAAGTTATATTCATGTACCAACGTTTCAATATTCAGAATGCCCCATTTAAATCGACCCATTACAATATCTCGAAAAATATTAACGTTGAACAAATTTTCGTGGAAATGTTACAAAAAGTTGAAGAATCTTTGAAAGACTGAAAAATGTCTGCATTCAGCCTGATCAACATTCTTTTTTTATCTTTAGAAAGATAAATACTAAACGTGTCGCTACCCACTATAAAAATAATATCTCCTAAATAAATTAAAAAATTATTGATTTAAGTATTAATGTTTTAACACTTTTGTGTAAAGCATAGGTTCTGAAACTGTGGTCCGTGAACTCCTGGGGGTTCGCAAAACAATTTTAATTTTAACTTTACATCCCCCAACTTTGCACTTTCATATAAATAACTCATTCAATATAAATCCTACATGATCAAAACTTTTTGTATTTGTTGTTACTACACTAGTTATTGACATAACTAAACAAAAATTAGTAAAAATTTAATTATGGGATGGGGTCCGCAAAGAAAATGTTTAAAATGTGTCCTCGGACGACATATCTTTAAGAATCCCAGATGTAAAGAATAACAAACTACATCGAGTTGTACACAGTATGTCGGAAAAGTAACGGAACTTTTTAAATTTAAGAAACACTATTAGCGACATCCATAAAAACAATATGCTATTTGAAAACAGTATTCCTCCCCTACAAAACAAACCAATCGTTATTGGAATCGAGCAACGAATTGTAAACTTATAGCGTTTAAAGCGACAGAACCTTTCGTCACCGTGTCACAAAATCACGATGCAGCAAAGAGCGAATATTAAATTCTGCTCGGTAAAGCTCGGTAAAACTTTTACAGAAACATTTGAATTAATGAAAAATGTTTATGGCGGCGATTGTTTATTCCGTACACGTGTGTTCGAGTGGTATAAGCGATTCCAGGATGGTCGTGATATTTTGGAAGACGACCCAAAGCCAGGTTTTGGGTTTTTCTAAATTCTAAACGATTCTAAAGGTATTATACTTCGGAAATTCGTTCCACAGGGACAAAATATTAATGGCGAATATTATCTGGGTGTTATAGAACGTTTGTGGAAAATAATTGTTCGTGTGAGGCCCGAATATCGAGCGCCAGGGAGTTGGTTTCTGTTGCGTGATAATGCACCAAGTCACAGAACTGTCGCTGTTCGTGAATTTTTGGCGAAAAAACAAGTCTGTGTGCTCCAACATCCTCCACATTCGCCTGACTTATCTCCATGCGATTACTTCCTTTTTCCAAAATTGAAATTAGCCATGAAAGGAAAGTTTTATGACACTGTTACACAAGTCCGAGCAGCTGTGACGAGGGTGATTGAAACGATTCCGCAAAACGACATAAAAAAATCTAACCTAACATTACTTGAGCGTGCCCAACGGTGTATTGATACGGAAGGGATGTAACTTGAATAAAAAAAATTAATTTTGGCAAAATAACTAATACTTTTCTTTTTATTTAAAAAGTTCCGTTATTTTTCCGACATACTGTGTATATTAAGAAATATATATATATAATTCAATTTTAAAAATGATATCCTATTTATGCGTCCACATATAAGAAAGTCACCTTCAACAGATAATTTGTCCCCTGACATCAAGCAAACTTTTGTCTAAAACATTTTTTGTATCATCAATATTTTCTAGAATAACTCTGTGTAAACCGTCATAATGTCACTATTAAGTGTTAAATCCAGTTAAAACCACTTTTAAACATTATTTCACTATATGTCCACTTATCATATCAGCTAAATAATCAGCTAAAATCATATCAGCATCCTTATTTTTTCATAAATTGTAAGTAACAAGATTTTAGTACAGTCTTTATAAAGACTTTAACAACAACAAGAACAGCAGTATTTGTATATTTTGTTTTCGTTTTGCGATCAAGAGGTAAGAAGTATTTAGAGGAAGAATTAATACAGAATACAAATGTTTTTAAAATATTTTAGGTACACATTATAATGCTATTATAACACTTAGATAAATAATATTAATATTATTATTGAAACTATTATTAATGCTTTAGATAAAAGAGATCACAAAAATGCTATGAATATTTTCCACATCTGGTAAGATTGTCTTTCTTCCATTTATTATTCTTTCCATAAGTACAAGGTTTCTTAAAAATGTAAAAAGAACACTCAAGTGTGCAATTTCATGTGGCCACGTAATCGAACCTTGCTCAAGGGGCCAGCTACAAACCAACCGAATATCTCCGGTCTCCAAATAAGTCCGAGATCGGAATTATTTTTTTAACGATTTTGTGTCTATGCTTGCTCTGTCATTGCTGTCCTGGGAGCTATCTCATTGTAGGCTGTGGCTCCCTGAATAGCATGATGTCTTATGGGCAGGTCTAATCTAAACATCCACACGTGTTCTGATGTGTCAGTTCTTTTTTGTAGAAAGAAGAAAGTGTGGTAACATTTATTGTACTATGTGTATTATCACTGCGTGTATATGCTAGTAGACAAAATTAAAAAGCACCCTGAACATTACTGGAATAAGGACTTAATGTTACAGTTATGTTAAGAGACGTTATCTAAAATCACCTCCATTAATAAAAGAAATACTACAAGTTCTCAATTTGAACAGGAGTGATGCATTTCACTTGGACATAAATAATTATGTAACATAGTAATATTTAAACTAAAAATTATACTATTAATAAAATTAATAAATCCTTTTTTTATACTAGTAATGGGCTAATTCTCCTTTACTTTGCGCTATCTTCATTATTTGATTTGGCAGACTCATATCAATTTTTTCATATAATTCATATATAATTGCTGCTTCTAACTAAGTTTGGTAACTAGAAACGTACTATATATAACTTTTCTTATTAATTTGAAAGTATTCTGTAATTTATTTTGCATTATTTATAATAAACGATCAACATTTATTTAATATTCTCAAGTTTTTCTGGAGCTCGTTATTAACAAAAATACTTAAATATTAAATGTAATTACCGGACACGAAAAATTTATAATCCATGCCTTAGTTACTGGATACTACGGCTATATTGCAGAACTCTACTTAGGAGTTCGTTGATGCAATTAAAAACGTATAATTTATGATGCGTTAAAATAGAAAACACGCTACATACTTTTAACATAGAAGATTAATTTGCATGAGTTGTACATAATCAAGCGTAACAATATAAACAAATATAAACATAATAATAATAAAAATAATTTGTCCATTTCAACAATGTTTCTTATTTTCTCTCGATTTTAAATGATTTTCATGAATTTAATTCTAATATCAACTTTAATCATATATTGATTTAAATCAAATTCATTTCTGACAAATTTTGTTCGTGTGCAGAGACCGAAAAGGGTATAGTAATCATCGATCAATCGAAAATTATTATTTCGGGATGGTCTCTTGTTTGTCTTCCAACATATTTATATATATAATTTGGTAATGATAGAATTCTGTATTCCCTACGTTAGAATTGTTTTAATGCAGATCATATTAAACATGCATGTCAAACAGTTTATAACATTTGCGTGCCCATTAAATTTCATTCGATAAAATTCATAATAAACATGTGGCTTTATTCATGAACTTGCGAACAGAACGCGGATTGGAATTAAATTTGAAAGTGTAAGAAACACACAAGCAGGAGAACAAAATGAGTCCAAAAAAATAAAAGACGACCGTGTCACATCAGAACCCTTTTCTTTTTTTAAATAATTTATATTTTTCTATAAAATCAGTAACCTTTTATTAAATTATATTGCAATCAGTTAAACGATAATATTCAATTAACAAAGTTAATAAGTAAAATTTAGGATTCTTCGAAAGAAATTTTTAAAGATTGAACATTTTCACGTATAAAAAAACAATTTTTCTGAATTTGTTTATTAGTACTTGAATTCTAAAATTAATTTCATATTGATTAAAATTATTAATGAAAATTTTAAAAAATAAAAAAGTATTTTCAAAATTATTAAAATATTAATATAAACCACCCTTGCTGTTCATTACATATATGTATTGTAATAATCAATTTTATTGCGAGATAATGTTTGTGAGATATGTGCAACTGGCCTAAAAACATCAATTTTTAATTAATTTTATAGGATTTACCTGTGACTGTAATCCCACACTGCTATACATAAATTTTGTTTAAACTTCACTATTTTTAGTTATTATTATTGTTTGCTTTCATAATCAATTAGTCCTACTTCCTGTAATTACTAAGAACAATTTATTATTAATAATGACGATAAAAAATGGACAGACTTGACGTACATAAAAACATATGATAGATCCTGATTGAGACTTTCTTATCATCAATTAGAGTATTAATGAGACCTTACAATATTTTTGCTGAATTCCTTGCAGCTGTGTACTGCCTTAAAACTGAATCCTCTAAAATAATAAGTAAATAACTGATTCCATGTTTTTTGAACGCGTTCTAAAACAAATGGAAAAAATTATTATATATCAGAATCAGTATGGAAAGAGATTCGAGGAATGATTAAAAACTTTACAGTAACATTTTGAAAGCTGAACGTGACATGAAGGATAAAAATTGTTCGCAGAACGGAAAATTAAAAATAACGAATTTTTGCCTTTTTCGGAATCAAAAAATTCATTCGGAGCACGCCTTTATACATTCTAGACAAAAACATAACTACCATTTTTCCTGGAAATGATGTGAAAGTTATGAAACAGATGGTTGAAGGTAGGAATATAACTATATTTGAAACTCATTCAGTAACAATTTTATCGTCCTGTTATATTGTTTCGTGATTCGTAAATAAATAATTTAGAAACATGTATTATATATAATATTATTATTTACCAAGTATTATTATTATTATCTGCCAAGTATTATTTACCAAAACTGTTGCACATTAATGTTTAACAACGACCAAAAATAATTATTAAATAATGGTAGAAAAAAGAGAAATACTGACATAAATTCACGAGTCATTGAAATAAATTTTTTATGACATAATTCTGATGTTCTGATCAGGAACTATCAATTGCTATTGTACGCAATTATTTAATTAAATAACGGTGTTTCCGAGGACAGTATAGTTTCGGCCCTGAACTCGACCTATTAATTGAATAAACATTTGCGTGGTCGATCGATATCTTTGATCGATTAAGTATGAGCATTGCATTAAAATTGAATAGAGTTGTTAGTCCTGTTAAACATTTCAATTAATGAAATTCATAAAATATAAACGTAATCATTTATTATCCTTAACCAGACTACACTATTCTAGGAGAGATTAAAATTATGATAAACTAAAACTAAAATATTATAAATATAATAAAATAATCGTCAAGACAATAACAATTGCAATATTATTATTTATGTTATGCAAATAGATGCATTAAATAGTAAGATTATTAGAAAATTTGCGTGACTCAACAGTTATAATAATTAAATGTCATATACGCAATTTAGATGCACGAAAGTGGCGATTTATATCGGACTTCTTTGCGGATTTAAATGTTCGTGACCTTTGCTTGTGTACTTACGGAATTTTTCAGTTAAAACAAGCTCTTAATTTCATATCAAGAATTTAAATAAAAACAGTGATTTGTTTGTTATTGTTGTTAAAGAAATTTGAACAATTGATTAGAATAAATAACAAATTGATCTAGATTGTATGAACAGTCCTTTATGAATTTAGTTACGTACTCACCATTCAAACGGTATATACCAGGGGTCGGCAACATTTCTAGAGTTAAGAGCCATTTTTTTCCCGATGTGATAAATTATTTTTTTAAAGAGCCAAGTATAAGTACATACATCGGTATGTATTAGAAAAAATAATATATCTGCTGTGAAACATGTATTGATTGCGAAATCAAAACATTCTATTTTGCGTAGTAACAGAACATATAAGTCAACGTATTAAAGAAAACGGAAACACTTTTTGGTTTTGAGTATGGCGTCGGTGAGTGTGGAGAGCAAGGTTAGCTAAAGCTAGGTTTACATGCATGTGATCTGCCGCGCATTTTGATGTGTTCGCAGGATTATTATATTTGTTTGGCAATTGCAATATTGCAGTTAATTTTTCAATATGTACTATTAAACTACTCAAGAGCCACAAGTATGATTCTACTGAGCGGCAGGTTGCCGACCCCTGGTATACACCATTATGTTATGTGCTAGTAAATAAACACAAATCATAAATGGTATGGTAAATGATAAATGATGAAAGGATATGATGAGATTGTTGAACATACCTTGAATTATTATTTAAAATTTGTCTGTTTGCTAGTGTCTCATTCAAGTATAAAACAGAATACTCAGGAGAGGGTGAGACTATGCATAAATTTGATCAACGAGATAAAAATGGTGGCATGGATAAAATAATTTCAAACGTTCAAATTATGAATTACAAGGAAGAAGGTGATTGAAATTATCTCATAATACCAAAAACAGTACCACCTTCATCAAACAAACACGTCTTGTCAAAAATTTTCCTTCTACGTTCAAGTATAACTATAGGGTCTCTCTAAAGATCGAACCCACACTCATTTCGAAAACGACTTTAAATATGGAGAAAAGTTTCAGACAACAATTGTAGGATATCAAGGGCGACATAAGATGGTGGCAATAATTTCACCTTGGGTGGTCACGTGAACATCTTCAGTTTCTTAAATAGAACCCATTTTTATTGCATATTCTTGTACTCCTCCTAGTGTTTTCAAAACACTACCTATGTTTGTTCTTCGTGTAAGTCTTTCCCAAGATATGAAGCTTCAAAGTTGACATATCCTCGACATTCACATTATTCAAGGTATAGCGCGCGAAGTTTGCACTATCAGATCTACGCCATTTATGTGTCCACTTTGAAGCTTAATATCTTGAGAATGATTTGCACAAAAAACAAATATACATAGTGTTTTGAAAACATCTTGACGACGGCTACAAGAATATACAATAAAAAATGAGGAGTTCTATTTAAGAAACTGAAGATGACATTTATATGACCTTCAAAAAACCATCGAAGGTCAAATTTTTGCTACTATTTGTCTCCCTTGATATACCACAATTTTTGTTTGAAACATTTTTCCATATTTGTTCCATATTTCCATATTTCCGAAATGTAAGGATGGCGACGGACTTTAGAGAGACTCGTATATAATCTTCCAGTGCCAGTAGTAAATAATGATGCTACAAAGTGAACTTGTTACCCGATAGCATGTTTTCATTACTTTAGCTATACAATTTATAAATACAAATTAAATAACTAGTTTATATAAAGATAAATAGTTTATACATTTAAATAATTAAAATAACCTTTCGATGGTTGCAGCCTCTGTTAATTATTCCGTACTAGATTTTGTAATCTGCTGAAGAAATGCTTCAGCGTTTTAAAGTAATTTGTTAATATTATATTCTTGCTATAATAATCATCTTTGATGCGCAAAATTCACACCATGTTGGTTTATGTTGTCGTGGTGCTTCTTCTTGTTAAATATTGAACAGACTGTTACTCTGAGACTCATCGTGGATGGTAGACTGAAGAACTGCCTCGAGAGGAGATTACGTTCTGTTCGTTTCAATGGCTTGTATTCTTACATTCGGAAAAAGAAGTTTTGCTTGTGTCGAATTTTTCCGTTTCTCGTCAACAACCGAATCCCACTCTTATGGTCTCCGACACGGCGAAGTGGTATTTGAGTTTATCTGAAGATAAACGTACATACGACGAGATTTAGACTAAATCTTACAAAGAGCTTTGCAACTTTGTGTACTGACAGATATAAATATCCTGTTTATGGAAATATGGCATTATAAAGGTAGATATTCAATAGTGTTTTAGATATTTATGAGTTTTCATTACCATAAATACATTTTTATTGCCGAAAAATATGATACACCTTTCTGGCGTAGCGGTAGCGTATTGGAATAATATGTCAATCAGGGTTCTGTCCCTTATGGATGACAATTTTTCTTCTATTAATCAAACTTTTCTTATTTATTTATCCCGTTATAATAAATGATCGATCGATCGGATCAAAAATTCAGAAAAATTCACTTTATAGCCCAGGGTCGATTTGCTACATTAAGGGAGGCAATATCTTTAGAATCTTAAAAAATTGCAAAATTTTTTTTTTCTATAAAATGTTAGTGCAACATCTCAAAAATATAGTCTCAAAATTTTAAAGCGTAATACGGAGCCCTTTTGATGTTATGGCCGATTATCGTGACTCATGCCTGGTATCGCGCCGCAGATATTCACACGCTTGGTGCGGAGGGTTATGTAGCAGATTTGCTATTATCATGCCATTGCTGTGTTTGAAATTTTGTATTTTTACGAAGAATGAGCTTATTGAGAAAAATCAACTTTACGAGTAAGCCGAAGGATTATTATATGGCGCAGGAATCGCAGATTAGTTGGTAAATCATTGAAATTATTCAGGTTTTACTTACCGAAACTTTAAACGCATTTTTCTCAAAACTACATTTTTAAAATTGGCGTGACTGATAACTCAAGAACTAGTTTATCAATCGCCCTCAAATTTTTTGCACATATCCACGACAATACTATCTAACATATGAATCTAAATGTACGAAATAAATTTAACATTAAAGTCCTTTTTTATTGCAAAATATTGTGAAAATTTTCAGTAAAATTCAAAGTTTTCCTTTAAACCGCGCCATCTCTTCAATTTTCCATATTTTTCACATTTCTTAGGTTCATCTACTAACTGTGAATGTTAACAATCGAAACATAGTTTGCAAACTTGTTTCAGACCAATGTAACTAAAGCTAGAAGTCACGCCGTTTCACGAGACGCGCCGAAACACTTCTAGGAAAGACTATCATAATTCTGCCATTTTTAAATATTTTTAAAAAAGGAAAATATGTTGTAATAGGCAATAGTTATAATAAATTATACCTGAAATTTCGAAAATACAAGACAAAGATATCCTATACAAAAAAATTCACAAATATCAACTTATTTTCATCTATCTAAAGGTATTGCCCCCCTTAATTTTCTTAAAATGGCGAAATTCGAATGTTAAGCGTTACGTACATAAGAGGTAAAGATTTCGGGACATCCACACACACAAGAACAGCGTAGTAGTAAATGCAGAGAAGATAATTTAATGTAACATTATTTATTATAATATATTACTACGTTTTAATATAAATGAAATATCCTATAGAGACTTTAATTATCGTTCCATAAGAGAACTCGAAAATGACGCTTGCATTATCTGAAGGTGACTGTTAGTTTGTAAGCAGTTATTTTGCTAACATTTCGCTGTAAAATCTGAACCAATTAGATAGTAGGACTGCATTTCCTTACTGCTGTTGAAAATAGAGGAATATCCAATTAAAATTTTCCATCCCCATCAGTCCACCTTCACCGAGGTGATGTAAGAAAAGCTTGTTGCCCTTAACAAGCAGATTCTCGCAAACTTTTAAGTGATACAAACCGTCAATAGTCACACGGACCTCTTCAATAGTCTAATTCTCTGATTAACTCGTTGTTTTATTTGTTGATAAAGTTATAACTTGTTTGTTGTGTTACTCGTGCCAATCTTATTTAACACCTTCCGTCATCCAAATTCTAGCGATTCGTTCGTTGTTAAAGTTGAGATGCGAAGTGGCATACTCGAAAGATTTGCTTTCAAAATCACCCTCTAATTTGTCCACACCTAAGTAATCATAAATATCTAAAAAATTGATTCTCTATTCGTATAATACTATATTTCCACAAACAGAACATTCGAATCTGCCAGTAGACAAACTTCGAACTAAATTAACGATCCCAAGCCTTGCGCTCTCCTTGTCAGGGGCCTGCCTCGAGGTAGATTTCGTCGCCTGTATGCTGCTTGACATAACTTCCACAAATGTAATATAATTGTACTTCAATCTTGTATACTTGAAGCAATGTGGAATAAACAAACAATTAGATCAACTACTCTTGGATAATTCGACGACATCTTTAATGGTATTCATATCAGTTCTCGGAATTGGAATCGTCGATGCTATGTCGGTACTGCATTTATTCTGAACATGTTTATTGAAGCTAGATATTGGTTTTTGTCTTCTCGTATCAAGCAATCAGCTATTGACGTTTGGTATCGAGTAACTGTTTTTCGTATACACTGAATGTGAAAAATCGTTTCCGTCTTTCTGAAACTGTCGACACTTGATCTCGTTCGTGAATACTTTTGAAGGCACTATTTTAACTTTGGCACCAGAACTATCAATGCTTTCAGGTTTCACATCTTATATTGCATAATTTGTTTTCTTTTGTCGTAGTGTCTGTCCTTTTGTCGAAATTCAAAGTCATTGTACATATAAGTTGATACGTCGGTATTTACTTATTTATGTTTCGACTTTATTCACAATTTAAAAGTAAATCTGCACTTAATGCCGATGGTGTTCATGGAAGTTGCCAAATTATTAAAATATCGATAAATAAATGCAAATAAAGAAAAGAAGTATTAATATTTACATTTCTTCTAGTTTCATGTGATCACGGATTAGAGGTAAAAAAGATATATTATTTTTTCAAGATTATTAAGAATTGATAATTATTAAAAACAGATCCTCTTCGCGTACTTCGATGACTATGAAATATGATGTGAGGGATACGATTTTGAACAACATTTCCTATACATGTTATTTAGTATCCAACATATAGAAGAAAAAGGTTTTGACATTTAATTTAGACATATTTAAATAGAACGTAAAATGTAATCTTTATCGAATTATGAAATATTTCATCTATGGCTGTTTTTGAAAACAGTACTACATTAGAATAAGTAGATATGTATACATGTCCCCTAAATAACTCAAATAAAAAAATTAATATGGCGTCAGATGTCGGAAAAACATACTGCGCTTGCGCATGATACATAAATTGCCCCAAATTTTAAATTATCAAAATTATTAATTTAATTATTCAATAACCATTAATACTGAGGAAAAAACGTCAAAATTTTTTCTCTAGTATCTCGGAAACTAAAGCAGGCCAACTATAACATTTATAGAAAAAAGTTGTTGATAATTGTAATATATTTCAAGATAATCATCTATTTTCAAGATATAAGCAGTTGACAATTCAGGTGTTAACTTTCGACGTATCAATTTTTAACGATTGTCAGTTGAATAAAAAACTCATATCCTAGGGAAGTATCTCAACAGAGAAACACGTGTGAAAACAAAAATGCACGTGTACCTAGTCCTTTAAAAACACAACGCGCTCGTTGACCTTAGAAGTCTACGTGTGTACACCTTTATCTTTGTACGTGTTTTTCCGTCTAAATGCTGACCTAGGAAAACCTGCATGAGGTTTCGAGTGTTTCAACAAGAGGACTAAGGTTAACGACCACTTTGTATTTTTAAAGGACTAGACGTATGTGCGAGCGTATATACGTACATTCTTGTTGCTTTACACGTTCCTTTGCCTGGACACTAACCTACAAAAATTCCCCAAGGGTTAATAACTGCTTTTAACTATTTCTACCAGGAGGTCTCAAAAGACACCTTTCAAATTTTAACTTAAATTTATTCTCTAAGTTGAATCATTTCTCCACAATTAATTTTTTGACTTTTCATACAATAGTTGTTAATTCAGCGATATTATTTTCTTCTCATCCTAGATCTAAAAATGTGCATATGGTATACTTCTACCATGGGGTGTCTTTTGACACCTTAAGGATTTCATGACAGTGCCTAATTTTAACCATTTTATAAATATCAACACCATTTTGCAACATCATATCAATTATAATCAGATTAGAGAATCCCGATTTCAGTTGTAACGGAAAATACAGGAGTTGCGGTATAACTTTGATATTCGCTTATTTCCCGCCATGTTGCATTTTAGTGTACACCGCCATATTTATATTTTGTAGATTGATGAATTAAGCTAGAATTTAAAACCTGATTAAATAATCTCTAATAAAAACACATCAATGTATCGATAAATATATTCCTCAAATTACCTACATTTTATAATTTGAAATCCCAACAATTTTTGCAGTTATTTGCACTCAAACGAAAAGGTGTCAAAAGGCATCTTTTGGTCGAAATCGGTGTATACAAAATCGAGGTAGAAATAGTGTTAATGAAACTTATAGAGTACGTCATTTTCAATAAAATATTTGATCTATTCTTTCATCGGCAATCAAGCATATTTAGAGAGTGAAAACATCCCTTAAAGTTGGAAGTGAAAAATTTGTCTCAATGTCTTTATATAAATAAAGGGGATTGAATCGAAACAGCATCATGTTTTACCCATTAAAATGAAAAAAAACTACAACTTTAATTATAATTTTTAAATAAATATATATTTTTCAAAACCATTTGCGCAGTCAAATTCACCACTAACACAATTTTATATACAACATATTTCTGTAATATAAAAAGTTTTTGAGAAAATTTTTGGAAAAAAATACGTTTTCCATCGCCAATTTCAAGTGTTGTTTTCATTCCCTAAACATGAATGATGGTCGATAAAAAGGATAGGAGTAAAATATTTTTTCAAAAATTACATACTGTGTAATTTGTACAAAAATCTTTTAATACTTAGGAAATCCTTGTTAGTATAATACGACATGTGTTACTTGTTCCTGCGAGAAGATTTAGCGGTTTTCGTTTATGCTTTATTTTTAGGAATAAAGGATTTCAGTCTGTCATTGATCACTCATTGCTAAGAATATCCAAAGATGTTTTCCATTTATAACAGATTGAAGGTTTATTACATGGAATGTAAGGTCAAATACGTTCGCGATAGAATGTTTATTTTTTAGTTATTGTTCCTTGATTAAACACTCAAATAAATCATCATTCGCTACACCTGTGGAGTTAAATCGAAGGAAATGAACAATCTGGAATATGTCAGATAAAGAAGGAAGTATTTTCAATCTTTAATTCATCCTTTTTACATTACACGTGTAAATAAACACATGAAATGTATCTTATACATTGTTTACCAATTAGAAATCGGAGATTATAATTGCCGAAGTAGTGATACTCCTGGGACGACTCGATTAGCATTTGTCGTTTGTCTATTTGTTTGTATCACGCTACAGGTCGCAATTTGGATTTTTAACTTGAAATTTTGTGGGTAGACTTGTGAAACAACCTAAATTTGCTGTATAGGTTTTGGCGACAATCTGACGTCAGGAACCTGTCGTCATCGACGTCGAATCGATAAAAGACCGTGTGTTGGTATCGTTTTCGATAATTTTTGACACATAGAATCGACTGGAACCACGTTAAAAGCTCTATAACTCATCGGTTGGTTTCTCATTGACATCGTGAAATCAACTATAATTGTGTTTGGTATCGTTTTCGATGTTCCAGACACGTTTATTCGTTTGTAACGACTTTAAAATCTCTGTATTTCATTCTTGTTCTACGTATATGTTTACAATAAGTACTCTAAATTTGCACCTGGTCTGCAGCCCACTATAGGTAAACAATTAATGCAAACTGCTAAAAGCAAATTTATAAAGAATTTAAAGAGAAAGTAGAATTAGTTATACTATATATCAATCATAAGAAGAATCAAGTATATTCAATAACAATACTGTACGTACGTTTTTCAAAAGTATTAAAAAAGATGAAAAAGAATATTAAAGTAAAGATAACTAAGACAGATAAAATATGGTTCAAAAGTTGTGGTCATACAGGGTTTGTCCGGAAAGTAATGCAATTAGGTACGTAAAAAAAATGTATTTATGTTACTGATATAAATCTTTAAAATTCTTCAAAGTACTTCCCTTAGGCTTCAACACACTTTTGCCAGCGACTTTTCCATGCACGGTACGCATCCTGGAAGGCGTTAATGGGGACCTCGTTTAATGCCTTCGTCACGGTGGTTTGAATCGCTTCTATGGTTCCAAAATGGAATCCTTTGAGGGCAAACTTGATCTTCGGGAATAGGAAAAAATCTGCTGGAGCCATGTCAGGACTGTAAGGGGGCTGTGGTAACGTTACCAAGCTGTGCTTGGCTAGAAATTCTTGAACGCGCAGAGCGGTATTGCTGGGAGCGTTGTCGTGGTGCAGCTGTCACGTAGTGGCGATCTCTTTTCGAGTACGATGTTGTGCACAGTTGTTTTCGATATGTTGAGAGTTTCTGCGATCATTCGAACACTCAGTCGTCGATCACTCTTAAGAAGTTCATGGACACGGGAAACTTTTTCGTCAATAGTGGTGCTTGTCGGCCGTCCAGAGCAGACGTCATCCTCCACGTTTTCCCGACCGTTTTTGAACAAATTTAACCATCTGGAAACTTGAGAATAGGAAAGAGCAGAGTCCCCGTATGCCGCCTTAATCATTTGGTTGGTTTCGGCGAGGCTTTTATTCAGCTTAGCGCAGAATTTAATCACATAACGTTGTTCGATATTTTTCTACATTACGCGTCGTGACACGGACACAAATAATTGGTTTACGTTTACTACGATTCTGACGATTTCGGAGCGCGGATCAGGTTGAGGTTGCAAAGATATGAAGATAAAATGAAGATATGTCTCCTCCACATATTCCAACAAGTCCGAACACGTTCGGACCAGGAAAAATGGCGGGAATGAACAAATTGCATTACTTTCCGGACAGACCCTGTATTCTATAAATGTTAACAAGTACTAGGAAAGTATCCACTTCTTTTTTGATGAGTTTGCCTAGGAAATGGCAAAACTAAATGTAAATCTCTACCAAGTTTTACATGATTTCATCACTTCACAAAATCCTGTTATACGAAGGAAAAGTTTCTGCTCAGAATCGGACCATATTCAGAAGAACTTGGTGAAGTCCGGAGTGAAAATTGAATCCTTTGCACTCAATTGTCGCCTATAATACGACGTTGTTAATGCTGAAACACGATTTAAAAGTATCTCTATAGCCTCTGATTAAGACGTTTCCAAAATTAAATACCATACAAATATATCTAAAGTATACTCCAACAAAATCCAATCCACAAACTTGTATTTTATCTTGAAAAATGAAAAAGGAGAGGTTCAAATGAAGCTGTTATAATTTTCAGTTAGTTACAAAGTATTCATATATTTTTAACTACTGATTTTTCTGTTCAATGGAAATGAGGTGTATTCGCTGAAACTTTTATTAGATTCATTTTTACGTGTATAGAAAAAAATTTTTTTTACAAATGAAAGAATGTTCCAGTTCACGGAAACATTTATTCCGCTTTGGAAAAGATAAAGTTATGACATGCAGATATCTCATTATGGACTACAGGTTTGAAGATGAAATTTTAAATTATTTCAGTGAAATTCTATTTGTATACTGTTTCTAAAATCAAGTTTTTCTTGAAACCGTCTTGTTTTAGTGCTTTTTAATTAAATTTAGGAAGTAATTCCAACTTAGTAAGCAATGATGGTTTAACCGTCGTTTAATAAATGTGCGAATATTGTTGTTGTTACTTTAAAAATTAAGAATATATTCTACTCTACTACTTTCTATTTCGTTTTGAAGAAATGAGAATGCGTGACATAAATTCAATTACATGATACCTTTTTTGATATTTTGTTTAAATTGTGCCTATACGAGTAAAATAAAAGTAAGCTATTAAATTGCTCTTTAATCTCTTAAACTGAATTATGCGTAAATGATACAACATTACAATATGTGATGGACTATGCTGTATGTAGCACGCAATCTTGAGCTATGACTTCATCAAAGGAGAGTCACTTTTTAACCTCTTAGGCACGGCTGAACTTTACGCGGTACTGCTTCTCTGTACCGTAGAGTTCGACGCGAATTACACGTAAACAGCATTACAATGTGAGGCAATGCTGTTCTCTACGCGAGTACATTGGAATCAAGTTTTTGACGATTAAATTATAATTTTTCCCAAAGATATGATACATGTACTTTAACTTTGATAATTTACGTTTTTAGAAAATTCACAAAATATGTAGTTTCCAAATGCTTCCAATATCGTGTATTAGTGCAAAGAGGTGCTCCCATGGTGCCTAAACTTGGCGTTACCTTTTATTTACATGTAATGTACTTTTGTGGGATTTGTTAATACTCTTATAAAACGTGGTGAAGGCAAAAAAAGTGCGAATCAAAACATATGAAAACGATCACTCAATTGAAACGGTGAGCGAGTGAGCCACTATAGTGGCGCTATGTAATCTATGATGACATTCGCGAAAGCCACTATAGTGGACCGTCGTGCCTAAGAGGTTAAATTATGATTGGAAAATCGGCTCTTAGTTATTTAGTACTTCATATGATCCCATTATAATTAAGAACGAACATTAATAAAAGTAATTTGAAGTAAATACTATTCCTCAAACTACACATGGCATAATAAAACATTTATGGTTTTTGTAAATATTATTTGCAGGGCTTCTTAATTTCTTACTGCTAAACTTTATTAACATATTCTATCTGTAAAAATTAGAAACGAATGTTATATCAACGTAGAGTTTTAAACACTTTATTAAAATATTATAACGAAAGTGCAAAATGACAACGGCTTTTGTCCTATATCACTACAGGGTGTTTTATTATAATTATAATAGTATATTCTATAAATAAAAATAAGAAGAAATGTTTATACGAGCTTAGTTATCGTGAATGCATTATTCAAAGTTTCTAAAGAAATACACAAGTCGGCAGTTATTCGAGAAAGTTATTCATTATCGTTTCGTATATTTCGCATAATCTTTTAATAAATCATTTAAGAGCTTATGTTTATATAATATTATCTATTATTTTTATTTATGTAATATGCTGATAAGGTTGTATGTACAAAAGTGCAGTACAATGCATGTGATATCGAAAAAGAAAGCAGTCCAATGCCATTTTGTACTTTTATTTTAATTTTTTAATTTTTTTCTTATTTTTGCGTATGAAATTTTGTCATTTTTTCTTATTTTTGCGTGTGAAATATGTTGGTAAATTTTGGTAGCAAAAAGCTCAGTCACTCTGTATAAATACCGATGATTCTATAGAATCGTTGGATTAAAACTAAATCACTTTAACAAACAAAAATTTTAATAAAAGTATTTGTGATAACTTCGGTTTAAATAGAAAATATTTACAATTGCAGATTATTCGATAAAAACAGTGCAATAAAAAAGAACTATGAATTATAGAATTTTTTAAAATCAACGGAAACAATATATGAAAACTAATTTTTATTTATAATATATTGCACTATCACTTTTATTTTTAATAACTTCGATCATTCTTCTTGGTAATGATTTATAAACATATTTTTAAAGCAATCTTTTTATTAATTCTTGTTCAGTTAAAACATAGTATTCTTCATTTTTTTTATTAATGTTAAATTATCTTCCACCTATGTAAGCTTGTGGTACAAGTGCCCTACAATAATTTTCAATAATGTTCACACTCAGTGTTTAAAAATTTACAATTAGTACATTTGGCAGAACATGTTTTAGCAATGCCAAAAATTCGTAACGAATTTCCAAAATTAATTTTCCCAATATAAAATATTTCACATATAAATTTTTTATTTATTTATTTACATACAATCATCTTCGTTTTGGTTGCATTAACAATTGTTGTCTCTCTATTATGTTATTAATAAAGTTAGTAATAAAATTTTAATGTCAGTTTCCAAGATAACAATTAAATTCTAATTCACAGTTTTTTTGAAATCTATTATCCCCTTGACAAATACTACGTGATACGATAACGAAAAATTTCACGTTTTTTATTGTTACAATCAATTTTTCGATCGCTTTTATTTTCAGATCTTCACTGATCGAAATTTGTAAAATCACACACTCGGATTTGTGTCAAATTATTTTTGCTACTCTATACATTCAATATTAAAACCAACAATTTTTGTACAATGACAGATAAAATAACACATTAAGGCAGTGACAGTTACAGGAATAACCCACAATATTTTAATTTCATTAACAAAAACTAATTTTGTTTCAGACAAAAATATTCATTATCTAAATGCTTGAAATTGTACCTTGAATTAAATAGAAGTTTCCATGAATTCGGACATGTCCTGTATATAGTTTTGACGTAGTGTGTGAACTCTGAACTTTGAGCGCAAATGTAATAAATTGCTTTTAGTTTTCAATTAGTAAAATGAAATAAAGGGTTTATATAAAAACCACAACTTACTTTCTTTTTTATATTTACTGCTCGAAACCCGTCAAATAATATTAATTGAAAAAATAATCGTCACTTTTATATTTTACGGTAAAGTATCTCAAAAAATATATGATCCTTCAAAGTTTTATCATTCGAGTACAAAATAACAGTTTAAACTGAATTTTTGCAGCGAAATTAGTGGGTTGATGCATAAAGTTAACAGAAAACAAAAATTAAGTAAGTTTATTGAAATCCTGGTTTATACATATTTAAATGTATTTAATACCATAATAATTTATATTAATTGTATTCATTATATATATTATTATTCGGAAGAGTTCATGTTAAAAGCAATCAAATAACTATTTTCGCGTAAGCGCAAAACATCTTCAAAATTGAAATTCTTAATTTTTCTCCAAAATCAAATTTCTCGAAAACTGGAGTTAAGAGCAAAAAGTGATATGCAGATCCGGATTCGATACATAAAATATTTGCGATAAGATTTCATGAAAACGCGTGGTCCAAACATTGAATAATGTAACGAATTAAAATGTCGCTCTTGTGCGGTAAACGTATACACCCACACAAAGTTTCGGTTTCTCATGCTTTGATAAATATGAATAAATAATATATGTTTCTATAAGTAGAAAAAATAGCGTAAATATGAAATGCTAATTTTGACATGGTATTTCGACTTGCATCCGAATATGTAAAATCCAGGAACTTTTTCTTCCATTTCCTTTTAGAAGACGTAAAATTGAAATAGGCTGTAAGGTGAAGGTACCAGTAGTTGACACTTTAAGGAATTTTTTGTCTATTTGTTCACATAGCTCAGGCTAAGTTCACTTTATGGAAAATTTATGATTATCAGTCGCTGCACAAACTATTCTATTATATTACAAGTATTAATTCCTGATGGCCGTTGTAAATTTTTTTCTTTTTTTTTCTAAACATAAAATTTGATTCAATAGTTGACACCCAGCGAAAACAAAAAATTTAGTAGTTGACATCCTTTTGTGTCAGTAGTTGACATAGGGAGAAAATCCAATTAATGAACTAGTCATGATAATGTATGAATACGGAATTTTATTGAACGTTTAAAAAATATTATTCTTGAGTAAGTTTACAAAAAAAATATTCAATAATTAGAAGTAACTTTCACAAAAAATCGAACTTAGTTTGGTAACTGAATACACATTTCTGGTTCTACTCATTTTAATGGGTTCGTTGATAAGAAACAGCACTGTTTCCTATTCATAATCTAGCTTATCCATTCTTTCTGGCCACTTTCACAGTCTACCACACTTTGCCATTGCTGAAATGGTTGCAGTCGTTTCAGACACAACAATTATAACTCCAGGGAACAACTCTTTTTCGTAGGAAAATTCAAAAATATAGTCACTTCTGTATAATTTATGAAGTTATCCTTCGTAGAAGGCACTCAAAAATGACAGAGGAACAAAGTCAGTAGTTGACACGTAGTAATTTAATAGTTGACACCCCATGTCAACTACTGAATAATAGACGATTACAAGTTTCAATAGTTGACACGGAGTGAATTTAAACAATTTAGCATTGTTTGTTGCCAATTTTAATAAACAAACCTCTTTTTGAGTTTCAAACAACATAAACGAATGTCTTTTTTATTCACAATGATTAAATAATACAAACTTACAATACTTACATTTTAACCAAACCTTAGCGATTTATATAAGAAAACACTGAAAAATCGTAAGAGTCGTGCGCAAGTTTGATTAATCGGTTGATATGACACTTTTGAATGGCGGATATGCGCAGTAGTTCGCAATTAAGCAGCTGTAGTGCGACAGTATACAGATTAATAAGGTTTGATGTATTCCAACTTGTGATTTCCTTATTTATTTACTTTTTTTGAAAAAGTATCAAGTACTGGTACAGTGTCAACTGCTCTTACCTTAAACACCACACAATTGAAAGCAGTATAACATTTTCTTTCATATTGATTCTGAATCAGCTATCACTGGAAAATTATTTTCTATAATAAAGATAACAGAATCTTCATTGAAACGATGCAGTTATTAAAATAACAGAATGTAACGGATATCTACTTTTCAGGTATTATTCTGGCGGCCGTAAGATGTTACGTGTTGCACTGTGTACCCTTACCGAGCGAGTCACCGGTGGCAACTCCGCTTCCACCACCGGCAAATGATCAAACTGGACTTTCAAGAGGCACATTAGACCTGCTGGTAGGCCATCAAAATCAACCAGAAACCGATGCTCTGATGCACACCGACCATCGTCAACAACACCATCAACACCACCATCATCACCATCACGGCAACCACAAGAAGAAGCGCAGCTCTCAATGCTCCCATTCCGATGAAGCCTAATGATCGACATCAGAGAACCGGCCAATTAATCGGATCCAATTAGTCGACGATGAAAGTACATCCGCTGGAAGAGAGAATCTTCCGAGGCGTCACAGACCAAAGTAGAAAACGAGAGATCACCAAGTAGATAAAGCTTTTGGAAAGTAAACCAAAGTAAACCTTGAGAGGAGACATTCATCTCCCGGGACAGTCTGTACATGTATATTATACTCGATTCTTTTATCTTTTGTAACTTTCTATATATACATATATTCATACATATACAGTACATACTATACATATATGTATATTACGTGTAACACGTAACGTGTACTCAGTTTGAAATATCGCTGAGGAAAGTGCACTTTTCTATCTCGTACGCTAGCTGAGCTTTATCTAACCTCGATATCACTTTGTCGGCCACTGATATTTGCTTATAGATGGAAATCGAGCTACCCCAAGTCCTACGTGGTGAACTTACTTTCGGATGTAAATTATTCGGGGTTGTGGAAATTTGTTGAAGGGTGAGAAACGCGACAGTATCTCTTGTACGGGCGATCTTTTTAAATCCTTTTTTACACCCGTTTCATTGTGATTCCGTTGGGTTATAATTAGCAGAAAGAATATAAAATTAACCGATTAACGGATTAAAATTGAATATTCTTCTCTATCTATTTGATCTACATATTCGAAGCTTTAAATCTCCTTCATCTGTGGTGTCTGTTGGCTCATTAGAAGAAAAGATGGAAATTTGACCTCTGAGATCTCGTGGTATGTCCAGCCGTATAAACAATTCAGAGAACCATAAGAACCTCTTCATTACAGTTTCTGTCGGTTCATTAGAAGACGTGAAAAATGAATCGCCTCACATGTAACCTTTGGGATAGCTTATTACGCGAATGTTCTCGTTGGCCCGCGAAAACTAAGATTTTACCTGAATTTTAACCAGATATTCTTTTTCACATCTTGTTGCAGAATTTGGTCATCGAGTTATAAGTAACAAAGTAGATGTAAATTGAAGTGTTAGAGATTAACGAATTTGTAGAAGACAAATGAGTGTTACTGTTTTTCCACGACGATAGCATTAAACTGAGACGCGAAATGAAAGGGACACTTCTTGTTAAGCACAAAGCACCCTGCACACAATCGTAAACAATTCGTTGCCATTATGAGAGACAAATTCTTTCCTTTCGAAAACCAATGAAAGCTTTGTACAAAGAACATGTTACGTATATAGAATAGACGTGCTGTATGTATATTTCGTAAACGATTGAAACATGAACAACTTGAGAGAAAATACCAAAAATGTTTAAAAAGAAAAAAACATGACAGAAAATGCTTGAACGTCGTTATAAAGAAGGGTAGGTATCGAACAATTGAAGACAAAAATAAATAAATTCAGTAATTGGTTTAAGTGATAACACTACCAAAATTGACGAGAAAATTAAAAGTATCGAGTACGATTTTACGTGCCAATTTATAATAACTTCAAAGTGGTTCTGTTGAGTTCATAATAATATTAAATGACGATAGTATATTCTAATAAATATTCGTTCTTGTTGCTATCTTCTTATGTAGCTTCTCACGTATGTCAATAATATATATCCGATCATACGTGTATGTGTAAATGCAAAACGTAAGATAAAATGCGACGTTAAAAGTCTAAACTATTGGCCTAGTGTCAATAACTCTACAAAGAAACTTCATAAACATCTTTCAAATTTCATAAATCGTTGCAGCATATTTTTTACCGTGGGTTTCGTTTATTCAGGGTGTTCATGTTATTTAAAAATCTCTCGATCACCTCACTGAATTGTACGATATACATACCTATACACTCAAACCAGAGCACAAGACTTTCGTTAGAAAATCTATTTTACTACAAGATGTAGTAAATTATCTAGCACATGTTCATTGAAAAAAAAAAACAAGTTAGAAGTTGAAATTTTGAAACGTGTCTACGAAAGGGAAATCTACCCGATTCTTTCTGGACAACTGTTAAATGTTTTTCTACTTTACGACGTACAATAATTTCGATATAAAGAAATTAAAGAAGCTTCGATGGAAAACCTTTTCATGACTGGTCAACGGAATATGCCACAGAAAATTTCGAATAAAAGTATACAAATGTATAACCGTTTAGTCTTCGAATTATTGTGCACCAATAAATGCATTTGTTTTTATAAATGGTATAAAGAAACCCATAAAATGTACATACATCGTAATGCGGCGTAATAACGACTATTTATAGGCAACTAAGTTATGATCTTTCTCAGTTTTCTTTTGTAGGACTGTGTATTAAAATTGAACAGTCATTAATCAAAATATACATCATTGGATCTACTATCATACGTAAATGTAATTTTTCAATCTGTTTGCCGTAAAACTTGGACAGCTTTAAATCAAAATACGAAGAAAGATGATGAATTTAGTTGCCAGTTTAATGAATTAATGAGTTTTTGGCAGAGGCTCGTTGATCATTCATGAGAAGATTACGATGCTGATCGTGGAAGCATCTGTCTCGACCAATCACGTGTGTACAAGGCCTATTAGAAAGTAACATGATCGTTTTGCGAAGGAAATGGTACTTAGAACGTTTTTGATATTCTGTATGAGACTCGTTAGATTGATTTTTGTATGTGTGTATATGATTATCGTTATTGATGAATTCCCGTCATGACCAATTAGATCTTTACAGAAACTTACGGAGTGTTAAAACTTTTTGTAAAAACTTTATCTATTCACGAGTCATTGAAAATTTCTAAACTTTAAATTCCTTAAGAATGGTAGTTGTACCTAAATATGTACAAAGAAAACTTTAGAAGCTTGCACTCTCTTTTTTTAGTATTAAAAGATACCTTGTATGTATTGTTAGCTATTATGTATCGTTCATTCAATTTTATTAACTGAACTTATACATACCTGCAACATTATGCAGAGTATGCCAAAACTCTGGTAACGTTCAAATATATATAAAAAAAGGATGATACATAAAAAATCCTGCGATTACTTTAAAACCCCTGTGATGGTCATGTTTAAATATTCAAATGGAATGATATATCTTTTTCAATATATTTTAAATTGAAAGCTGAAATAAATCATACAAATGTAAATATCTCACGATATTGGTTTTTCTGACATTGTATTCTAAAACTTATCTACGCAGAATATCTCAAAGAGTCGTGTTGTATAAAAAACAATATGCAGTTCTGGTAAAAAAAGAAATATAAAAATGTGTAACCGTATATTTAACTTTTCATGAAAGCGTGAATTTAGCTATATTGTAACTTCAAAAAACAGTTCAAAAAGAGATCTCGTTTAAAAATTTAAATATGACCTACAAAGGGCTTTTCAAGGTAATTCCAAATATAAATGTAGCACACAATGCTCGAGATCATACAATCTTTGTTTGAAATATTATTTGAGATATTTAAGTGTTCTCAGACTTTTGGCACTTTCTGTATAACGAGAAAGATTGTGTAAGTTCGATTGTATGTACCTGATTATCTCCAAAATTACTGGGCTAATTTAGATAAAGCATTCACTGTTCACTACCGTATTATCTCGGAAATATGTAATTGTTATTAAAAAAAGAAGTGGTAGATTCGTGGCAATATTGTGACGCTATGTAGTCAGTTTTGTTGAAGAACATCTTTCAAATTTTCTCCATAATATCTTAAATTGGGTTGTTTGAGCTCAAATTTTACTTTGCGGCACACAAAGTTGTTAACTTTCATATCATTTAATAGATTTTTTACTATTTAATAGACTTCTTTTATCATAGAATATAAGAATGCAAGTTTTAATGCTAGGAAATCAGCGGTTAAAAATTATGCGTATGTAAGGTTGAGCATTTTTAGCTAATTTGACACGTGAATGTGACGCCATATTGATTTCTATTTGTAATTTGATTGAGCTACGTTCATGAGCGTTAAAGTGATTCTGTAATGTCGTTTATTTAACAAACAACTAAAATCAGTTTACAACTAGTGATCGGAAAAAGGTGTTTTACCACTTTAATGGCATTCTCTACCTAACCGACTAAGGGAGCATGAGTAAAAACCAATATGGCGTCGCAGTAACCAGTCAAATACGCCAAAAACGCTCAAATTGATATACCTGAATTCCTAATATTAAAACTTGTATTCTAGACATCAAATTTTTGTATTCTAGACATCAAAAACTATTAAATGGTAAAAACAGTCAATAATTTTATGTATCCCAAAGTAAAGTTTAGCTACGATTGGGATGATAAAATTATAGCAAATAGCAGAACTACTTATTATCGATATTTAAAGGGATCAAGGGTTTAAAACTGCTATCTTACTTTCATAAGTAACTACAACCTGATTGAATATCATTATTTTATCTACACATTTTTGAATAACGCAGACAACACAGGGATTCTGCTAACAAATTGTAAAATGATTCTCAAGTTCCCGAATAATTTCTTATACGAACGAAAATTAAATATTATTTCACACTTTGGATTATGTATTAGATGTTTGCAAAAATTTTCCTCACCGTTCTTAAGTGACGCTGAAATCTAAATACATTATATTTCGTAACATGTGGGACCCACTGCAGAAGTGAACAGGGTACTCAAAGTAACAGAAGAAAATTGATATAAATTTTTGATCTTGATTCATAGTTATCACCACTTTTATGTTTAAACGATTTGTAACAGCTTATCAACGTGTTTTTCAGTCTTTCACGTTTCTGAAACATAAATTTGTTCAATGTACGTTGAATATGTTGATCTCCTGGATGTTAAATGCATTATTTAAAATCACCCTAAACAAAAAGATCTACAATGTAAAAAATAAAAGTCTGTTATATGAACTGAGAATTTGTAGCATCTTTTACAAAGATGACTTGTTAAAATACAAAAGTGGAGATAATTTTGAACAAGGTCGAATCAATCATTTTTTCTTTGGATTTGTATACTCTGTTCATTCTAAAATTCGGCATGTTATGTAGCACATATAAGAGGTTATTTTAATTAAATTAACGTAATTTTATTTGTTTTATGATGGAATTGGACAAACTGCATATCATATACACTACAGTATACTCTATTATTTCTGTCAGTGTTCACTGAAATGAACAAAATCATTTGTAACATTTATGATACATAATTATGGAATGAAGCCCACGTTCGAAAATATGTAGGTAGATTACTTTAAAAATCGGTGCATTTTTAATTACAAGTTCATGTCTTCACGTAAGATATGAAAAAATTATACAAAACGGGAAGAAATGTTTTTAACAAAAAATATTGTACCAATTTTGTATGTCGAATTGTTAAAACACGACGAAAATTTTTGCAAATAGCTAATATCATGAAAGCATCCGTTATGTCCCCAATTATTCCTGACAAAGTACGAAGATATTTTGTAATAATGTGTGCCGGAAATAAGTGATAATTAAGTTTTCATTGTAACAAAAATTGATAACGTTTTATATGCGCAATCACAGTGTTTATTATTTGGTAACGATTTCGTGTCAATGACAGTATCATTACATACTATTATCTAGTATTGTTAATTTCTTTGTTCGAAACGTCGATGATTGTACGCGGATGTACAGTGGATCAAATAAGTATTGCCACACCCAAATTTTTATAAATATCTTTAGTTATTGAAGGATATTATTAATAGTGTATATGTACTTTTATGTCATTCAATGTACACTAATTATATATTGTAGCACATTACTTAATACTAATAACGACAAAAATTATAAAGTAATAACGAAAATTTCATAGTCAAAAAAATATTAACGTATGCTAAAAACAAAAATTAAATGCTTAATGTTTAAAATTAATACAAACTGAATAAATTTTTAATATTTCCTTTCGCTTTAATAATATCCTGTAATCGAGTTGGCAACAAAGAGACCAATGTATTTTTTATTATATTATTAACATATTTATAAACACATTTATAGCTATTATAAGTATATTTATAATATAATATAATATAATTTACATAAGAATTATATAAATTATAACATAATTTATATTACAAATATGTTTATTTACGTTTAAGTTTGCTAAAAGTGGCGTAAGAAGTATTTGAAAAGAAGGAACTGTAGAGCTACAATTGCAGACATGACTGCAAATAATTTCTTGACTATAAAATGTTCGTTATTCCTTTATAATTTCTGCTGTACTTATTATTGAATGATATTTTTTGGTATACAATGAGTATACGTTAAACGATATAAAATGACAAAGATAGTGTTAATAAAATGATTCAATAATTAAAAATACTTATAAAAATTTAGATGTGCCAATATTTATTTGATCAACTCTAAGATTGATTTCGATGTTATATGGATGTATAATTAATTATTTATACTAGTTCTTGAGTTTTTTGTTTTAGAATTCTTGATACATTAAAGTCAGAAGAGTAAAATTGGTAATCTAGGGGAATTAAAATGCTCGTATCTTGTGATTGCTTTTAATGTACATAGTATAATCTCGTAAAGGAGGGTTTATAGCCGACATTCTGGTATACGTATAATATTATTGTCTTACACTTACAAAATTAATCCTTGTACTTTGTCACGGAAAACCCTAAAATCTACTGTATATTGTATAAACTTTACATTTCTGCTAACTCAAATTGTAATATGTAAAAACTTTTAATACATAGCGTTAAAACAATAATCTATAAATATAGTTACTGACAAGAATTAAGAAACAAGAAAGTTATATTTAATTTTATACTATTACTTATCTTTCAATTATAAGTATAAATAATTCGTTATGTTCCCATGTATATGTATAAGAAATGCTGTAAATTTGTTATACAAGAAGTTACACAAGAAAATAAGTAATTCATTTAAGCTATAATAGTTTAATATCTAAAGAATATTTATTAAATTCAATACAGCAATTAATGAGTATTTAAAACTGAATCTTCATTGATAAATCAGTTAACTTTTATGGAGATAAAAATAAGTACTTAAACAGTGATTCATACAATTTCATATACATTCATTTATGTAGGGAATGATGGTTAACTCTTAATGGTCACACTTCATCAGAATAACACGTAGCCCATTGAAACGTTTTAGACCTCAGCTCTAAATGGTTTTTACAAAAAAAGCTCTCATTATTTTAACTTGAAAAAAATTATAAATAATCTTTGAAAGTTTTGTTAAATATTTCACAGCTGATTTCAGTAAATTGAAACGTTGAATGCGAAAAAAAATTCAGAAACGTGAAAACATAGAAAAAATTACGGTTTTCACAGAGAAAAACAATCGATTTTAATATAAAGAGCTAAAATCTTAACTGAACACTCTTGAGATATAACAGTTTGAGGACGAAAATAGTAAAAGCTCTGGGATTTCAAAAAAGATATATATTTGGAATTTTAGGGTATAAAGTGTATAAGATTGAAACTAAATTAGCTGGTGTCGTTTCATATACCAGTGTGACCGTAAGGGTTAACTCGTAGCAATTAATACTTTATCGAGAAAGAAATTCCATAATCAATTTTGTCACACACTCTAGTTTATTATGATTTTGCAATGCTTCACTATATAAAATAAATTTATCTTTAATTCTTATAAATGATCCCATCAATAGAGATACATCCCCGTATCATAATAAATCGCATCTACACAAGTAAATGAAACTTGCTTCCTCTACACAATTGAATTAATATGTTACGCACCTAATAATACACATACACTCGTATGGTTTCTTAATTATTATCAGTAATTATTGTATACATAACAGCTTATAAATTTGTAATCTGTTCACTTCATTTATCAGTGAATTGCTCATTCGAACTGTGAATATTTTAACAATGACACGTTAACAGATAATTATATTACACGAAAACTTCTTTGGTCCATCGCACCTTTTGATTTTGAACTTTTGATGTACGATAAAGAAGTTGTGTGGCACAAAGCATTGCGTATGTGTATGATCATTGAATGATTGAGAGTTTAATTTCCTCCACGACTTCAATTTCGAAAAGCTTATTCGCTTCCCTAACACCTTATTTGATGTTGAAAGCGTGATAAGAAATAGCTTAAAATCGTGTGTCTGCTCGTGAATGTTAAATGACAGCATATTAGTAAATTAGGAAGAAATTAGGACTTTTGTAAACATACATGTTGTTAATTCACATGAATCATTCTCGATTAATCTTGTACGTAACTGAACTCTGTTATTAACATTGTGTTCGATTCGAGAAAAAAAATATTAAAGGAAGAGATACAGAGCGATAGGAAGAATAGACGAAATATAGTTAAGGAACATCGCTATTGAGTATTTACACTATGTCGATACATAACTTAGCACATGCACCCAACTTCGATGTTATTTTTTGGAGGACAGTTTTGGAAAGAAGGAGAGTCGTAGCAAGTATTTCCGATAATCTTACGACGCGACATAAAATGCGGTCTACATGTGTCTTTCGAATAACAGATATTTAAATTATCTATTTACACTGCAATATTTATACTTAAAACAGTTACAAATTCTTCTGTGACCGTACATCAAGAAGATTTTCATGGTAATCCTCCAGACCAGAGCGAATGCGAATATCTTTTAAAAATTAAGAATGTTGACTTTTCTAAATCTTTATGAATCGTAGTATCGTACTTAAAAATTTTCAAATTTAGAAGTAGAACGTGGGTACAATTGTAACTGTATCATGAATATAAACAACATCATGGTTTTAATTGCATGCGTTAATCTAAAGTACAAACTGATGTATTCAATTTGGTGCGTTTTACTTGTCGGAGCAATATAAGCTGTTAATGATCTAAACTAAATTGTACTAATTTACAATGTTTTACACCAGTTAATACCTGAAGGTAACTGATTATATAAATATTGCGAGAAGTAACAAATGAACTATTCTTTTCGTATCAACTTCATTTCGAATGAAATATTTGTCACGAATAAAGTAGAATATCACGTAACATAAGGATAATGCTATAAATTAATATTCTTCGAAACAAAATATGTCAGGTATCTGCAATCTGGATTTGCAAAAATTATGTGTTTTAGAATGTACCGAATACATAAGTATGAGTAACACTCGATCTTCTATTCAGAGGTGAATATCGCTGATAATTAAAACATCTCTTTCCAAACGTTACTGAAATCAGCTAGTGTGATATGTCAAAAAAGCGATAGATACTTTAAAGTACTTATTTGTGTTCTATTATGTTACTTAGATGAAAGCGTTAAGTTAGATTTATATTAAAAACTCTTTATATTCAAAAATGAAAAAAAATATACAAACAAATATTAAACTGTATATATTATCTATACATTTAGGTGAAACATTTTATCTCCGTTGTAATAACAAGGAAAATATTACAAAGAGGAAAGTTCAGATACTTTTTTATAAATTAAAATGGCACAATTGAAATAACAATTTTAATTCAAACAAGGAATTGTATTTTACTGCGTTCTTATAATTAGTTGATCGAAAAAAGAAATTCTTCTTGATGTACAGGTGTGCACGTTCGACTACCGTTGGGGTCCACTTAAAGTTATTGAAAAAAAAAAAGAATTACATCTATGTATGTATATGAAAACAGTTTTAAGGAACTTTACAAAGTGTTTGCACTAGATGAATGAAGAAAAAATCTAATAGACCTCTTAATTTGTTCTCATTCACCTAGTGCTGGTGATAATATACGATATAATATAATACATATATATAAAAAAAGTATATATACACACTCTAATATAGTAATACGGTACACACAAGAATTATTTCCGAACTAATAAGATATTTATTGCATATCTAATTATAAGTCGATAAGCTTAAGTACAGCGAAAGATGAGCACGTGTAAAAAGCTCGACCTTCTGTTTAAGCGATCCGTGTAAATAGTTTCATAATTTAAGCTCGCTAATAGACACCGTTCAATGTACATTTTTTTACATGCAGGACTTTTGAACTTTTTTACCGTTTTCTGCTGTTTTCGATGCTCTCGATAGAACCGACGAACATACACCTGAAGGTTTACGAGTTAAAATTGAAAGAATCAGGACAACTCGGATACGTGTTTGTATTATTGTTGTTACCGAATTTTCGACGAATATGTGAATACTGAATGATTTCATTAATTTACGCATATACTTGCTAACGTTTCAGAACAATGGTATATTTGAACAAAAGATACTTTTCAGTAGAATGGTGTACATTTTAATTACAGTACAGTTTAAAGGTACTATGTTGATAAATGAAAGTAAAAACTAAGTGAAGTTACAGAAATAAACTACGTTAAACTAACAACTTGTTAAACCGAAAAATTCCTGCGAGAGTCTCTGCAATATACTCAAAATATAAATTCATAGATAACCTTATAAATTGCAAGTTTTATTGAATATCAAAAATTCAGAACAATAACCCGAGAATGATATAAAAATAATATATATTGGAACGAATTTACGGTATTATTTATTTTCAAAATATACGATAATGGCTTAAATATGTATTCAGAAAGAAATTTTTAAAGATTTAAAAAAACGAAATTTACATTGATTAACCGGTGCTGGTGGTAAACCGCTTTACGAATTTCATAAACAGTATCGAATAATTGAAAGAAAAATGTTTAAATAACATTATTATATTATTTATGCAACGTGGCAAATGATTTTAAAACTGAAACAATTGTATCTAAAATAACTAAATTTACAAATTCAGCTAAATAATTTGACTACGACTTAAACGTGTTTATTATGACAGTTCATGTGTTAAATGATTATTTCTTAACCGTAGTCTCGAGTCAAATAACTTATTGATGTCCGATGCAAATATTGAAATATTTGAGATGCGTAAATTACATGAAATCATGCACTATTTTATATTTGAATCGATCCTCGGTGATTCTTGACTGATTGGACGGATTACGTTTACTTAAGAATCATTGTTTTCCCACACTTCCTAAATTTCGTCGGTTAGTTTTGCGAACAGAAGGCAGTTTTGATGCTTTTAATTGATAATCGCTAATTATTGTTACTGCGCCGAACTATTTGATAATCATGAATGCTACAGAGTTTTTAGATCTTTAAACAACATTACGCTTATAATTGATTGATTGCTCTGCTCTCGTGCTTTGCAGAGAAAACTCATTTGTTCCTTATGCAACTCCGTCAAAACATTTCCAATTTATTGACTTTGAAGTTTGATTACATTAACCTTTCACTACCGAGAACTACATACAGTCTGTTTAAAATAAATGTAGACACTGTTGTTTTAATATCATTATGCATTTAATCATAGTAAAAGTCGAAGAAATTATTGATCATAACTTCATTTATGACATGATTTGATTAATACAAGACATCAGATTAATACAAGACAAGAGTCATCATCGTTTATACTCCTGAAGAAATGTTTTCTAGCAAAGTCACGAGATTAAAAAATGTCTTTATAATTTTTATTTTCCGAACAAACTATTTCATTTTCCATAATGTAAAACGATAAGGTTTGATGTTCATTACTTATACCGAAACATTTTAAATTGCACTTACATGAAGAACTTATTTAGTCCTCCATTGCTTGTAACGATGACTAATGTTTTGAACCATTATCCCTTAATAAAATTTAATTACATACATATACCATAATAAAATCTTATACATATGAATAAACATTTGTAGTGATATACCACTTTTTTGCAAATGAAGTGAAAAATTTCTTATGAATAAAAAAAACTTGTTTAATTAGTCATCAATGTCACACAAATAATTCTTCTCGTGAAAGCAGTTTGAATTACAAACTTTTACTTTGTGTTTACTTTAACAGATGAGTGGTAGACCAGGTTCAAAACATGAAAATTTCCACTAAAAAGTAGTTTTCCTGGTAAAAATGACTTAATCCTAACTATGTGCTTCTCAGATAATTTCTTTAATATTCGTCGCGATAGTTATAAATAAAATCCGAAATACTTTATTGTAAAATAAAATTGCTTTTCTGTACATCTTTTTATAAAAATTCTCAAGATGCAACGCAAAATTTTGGTATATACGTTTATTATAAACAGACTTTATGTATGTCCTGGAATTCATAAAAGGAAACAAAAACTATCGGTATCTTCATAAATGACAGTTTCATAAAATTCGAATTCAATATCGAATACTTCGCTTCAAATCGACTTATTGTTTATTGTTCATTTATTTTTATATACAATAATTTAGAATATCATGGTGTGTATACGTGTATAAAACATTGTTTACATTATGAATTTAATTATACATATAAAATGCGCAAATATCTCTATGCACAAATACATTAGTTTGGAATGTTACCTGACCTATTTTGTACACCCTACGTATTTCTAATATGTACTAAGCTTACTACAGCGGAAAGTTTAATTGACTTTGAAAATCAAATTATTGTTATAATCGATACTATTTCGTTATTGTTACGTTGTATTTTAAATATACATCTTACATCTTACCTTTGCTGTATTTTCAAGTTCTCTAACAAAAACTTCCTCAGATGATATTAAATAACAGAAAAGTTTAGCGTAACACAAAAGTTGTAATCAAACACGCATACCATGAATCCATGACATTTAACTAATGATCATAGATAAGCTATAGCGAAAGCAATAAAAATGACGTATTTAATGCTTACAACACGCTGAAAACTGTTCAAATGAACAGGTTGTACCAAGTTCCATCATTCACGTAACTCGGAATAATATCAAGTCAGTGTTTATGGGCATTCAGTCAAAATCTAAATCGTGTCCACGCATCTTTCACGCAACATTAGATAGATATTTATGACTTTTTAAGAACGTCTCCACAACTCGACTTTCTAAACTATTGTCAACAGCCTTGCTAACAAACCAAAACGCGTGCCATTCATCGAAAGCTAATTTCCTTGAAGAAGTTTACTTCTATATCCTAAACTGTGCACTCCCTGTGTACAGTATTTACGAAATCCATGTCTACCCGGCGGGCCAATGCACTCGAACTCAACCATTCAGCAACCTCGCAGTGTGTTTCAATGCTAAGACCCATTAAAGGACCTAAATCACTCAAATGCTTGGGTCACCTACATCTATCATCAACACTTACGACCACTCGTTGGGAGCTAAAGGTCTCGCGGTCCTATTCGCTCAGTCGTGTCACCAATCGGTGTTTTTACCAAATTACGGACTGACCCTGATTGGTCCTCTATGGTAGACACCTCCACGGCTCGACCTCCCGGCCAATGTTCGCAGGTCTTCCTTTTTGAGCAGCTCGTTCAGTCTTGATACGGATCTTTCGTGGATACCAATTCACTCGACGAACCATCGCCTCAGAGATTCGCGTGATATCCATTATCACTCGACAACCATCGTCATCAAGGCACGAGGATACATTTTGTATGTGTGGGACGAAGCCTTACAACCTCCGTTGACCTGATCATCCATAGTGAAGGTCCTGGAACCACCATACGCTCATAATCTTTTATCACACTCACAATTCGAGCACAACATTGGATTTGTGGGGCGAAGCTTTACAACCTTCGTCGATCTGATCGACCATCGTGAAGTCTCATCATAACCAATTGCTCGTAGTCTTGTTTCCTATCAAATACCACAGTCAATAAACTCCAAATCACAGTTAAGTCATTCAACTGAAAGACAATCAGTTTTACATAACATTTAACTTGTCATATGATCTCCACCATTCTAACGAGTAGTGGAGACGCATTGGGATATTTGTGGAAAGAAGATTTACGACCTTCGTCTTCTTGATCTATCATCGTGAGGGTTCTGCCGTGACCCAATGCTCATAAACACAGATAGTTTAAATGAAACACTTTCTTCTTTTCAGATGAACTCGGAAATCGTCCAAGGTACTTTGTCACATGTGTACTATAAAATTTAAAAGTCAACAAGTAGAAAGAATATATGCAAACGCTGGAAATACACAAATTTATTTACCATGTGTAACATTCAAAACTAATTCTCATGAGATTATGTGATCTTTTAGGTTTCAAAAAGTACACCTGGATGTAATGTTCATTGAAAGATGAAGTTGTAATAAATTAAAGAAACTTGCAAAATCAGATCAGATTAAGTTTTTATATTTCATTCGAAGCCTCTGACGCATCCAGTGTGTTATGCCAATACTTATAGTCAATACTTGTCCAAATAGTGGATTTCGAAGAGAAATTTGTATAATTAGTTTTTGCAAAGATATAGTGTCAAAGTAAAATAACAAAACTGTATGTAAAAATTAAAACTGACAACAGTTTACATGTTTTATATTATCATTATTATTCAAATTAAATTTATTTTATTATTATTAATGTTTTGGTGAAACGAAAAGGTGAGTACAGCTAATAATTGTTAGAATTTGAAAATGTACATACGTAGTGATAATAAAAGTAAAACCAACAGAATATAAAGGGAAAGTATAGAAATCTTGAAAAGGAAGATAATTTACATTTGAGTTATCTGTGAAAAGATAGTTCTAGATTGTTTCTAAGAAAATGTGTTGAAAAGAATCATACAAATAAGTAACACTGAATAAATACTTTATTCATCCTGTCACTTTCGTACAGTATTTTCATTTTTAATAATCTTATTTCTGAAAAAAAAACTAAATCTGTCCTTTACTTTACGTATAAAACATTTATTAAAAAATGCGATACAGCTTGTATCATTTGGTTAGAAAAAAAATTATTCAAAATTTGTAATTTGCTCCATTCAAATCTTATAATTATTCGATATAAACCGAACAAAATTCCTGTCCTTGAAGATAATCTCAACATGAAACGCCAGTATTGAATGGATTAAAAATAAAATATGAACCAAATTAAGTTCAATTGCGAAAAGTATACTTTTTGATTGAAAAAGTACAAGACAGGCAAAAATACAAAAAATAGTGACATAATCGCTTGAAAAGAGGTAAAAATGAAAGATTTACCTGAGACGAACACATAAACATACATGTATGTACGCAAATATAAACACATACAAGAATATATAGGGTGTCTGTTGTACGTAGGAAGTACAGCATGGATGGATTTAGCACACTAAAATAAGAAAAAGCTGACATAAACATGTATACTTATATAACCTTGTGTTCGAGGAACAAAGTATTTTGTATTAAAATGGTTGCTTATATAGATTTAAAGAAATTGTTGAAGCTAGCAACTAACAGAGTGGAGCAAAACATAATCCGATTAACGATTAAATATTAGGAATAAATGAAATCAAGTCAGTAATTAACGTAATCAATAATCACTGAGAAATCAGTAATTAATGATTATTGAATAACTAATCAAAACTAGTAACCAAAGAATATGATAAACTATGTGTACATACATATATACATATTATTATAATATAATAAACATACATTATAGTCATTATTATATATATATATATACATTATGTACAAATATATAATTAAATAATTATTAAATAATTAATATTTATTTTTTTCTCCCAAACTCTATCTTCTATAATTAATTTATAAATGTATATGTATATACGAATCTTATAGTTGAATAGTGAATTTAAGCAGTAATTAATAATATTAAAGAATTCAAATATTAAATATTAAATAATTATCATTGTTCTTATGTAAATTATTTATGTATGTAAATTTAACTTAATTGTTATTTATATATATATATGAATTAGCATTTACATATACATAAATTTTTTATATAATAATATATTAATATATAAATTTCTCAACATATATATACAATAATCATTAATGCTGAAGTGATTATTTCTATTATTATGATTGAACTAATATATTTCACGTTTCAAAAATTTTATATAGAAAAAAATCCTTTAACTGAAACAAAATGTTATTGGTTCTAATAAAACGTAAATTAATCATACAGTCAGTAATTGCAAATTATTGATTTCTAATTACAGATTATGAAAGTTATTATAGTTACTTACTTTTTCCCAATAAAGATTAATTTATTAATGATTACCATTATTACTATCAATAATCAAGACAAAAGGTAATCACAATACAATTAATGCCTAAATCTATCAGTTACAAATACACAATGAAAACAAAATTAATTACTAATCTACTAATTAAATTTATATAAAATTAATGCGAATCGAGCAAAGAACTTTCATGCCAACTTCAATTCACACTAAGCATATGAGGGGGGACCCAAAAGAAACGGGAATTTCGTCATAACTTCTTTATTTCTTAATATTTTTACAGCAAATTTTGATCACCTTCAAAGTATTCTCCCTTGACCACAACGCACTTCTCCAAGCGATCCTTCCATTGTTCAAAACATTTTTTGAACTCATTTATCGGGATGTTCTTTAGTCCTTCCAGCGATTTTTGTTTTACCTCCTCCACAGTGGCAAAACGCTTTCCTTTCATGTCCATTTTGAGTCTGGGGAACAAAAAGAAGTCACAGGGGGCTAGATCCGGTGAGTAGGGGGGTGGACAATTGGTGTCATGCCGTTTTTGGTCGAAAACTGCTTTACGGAGAGAGCAGTGTGGACCGGCGCGATGTCATGATGGAAGAACCAGTCGCTTGTGTGCCAAAGATCTGCCCTTTTCTTCCGGATAGACTCCCTCAATCTTTTCAAAACCTCCAAGTAGAACTTCTGGTTCGGCGACGGTCTTCACGAACGAGAGCATTGATTTTGTCGACGTTTTCGTCAGTCCTTGACGTTGAGGGGCGTCCTGAACGGGGTTGGTCTTCAACTGACATTTCGCCATTTTTAAAACGTGAAAACCACTCGTAGACTCTGGTCTTACTTAGGGCAGCATCCCCATAAGCAGTCTTCAGCATTCCAATAGTTTCCGTGGCCAATTTCCCCAACAGGAAACAAAATTTCACAGCCGCGCGTTGCTCTCGACAATCGGCCATGACTTTTTCGCCGAAATGGAAAAAGCTGTTTTACTACAAAAATTGCCACGGACGAACCGATGTACTCACAGCGACAAAACTTCGCACAATGACTCAGGAGACGTGTCCCTACAGGATACCTGGTCGAAAAATGGGTTTCCCCATTCTGCCTCCCTGCCACAGCCCAATTCCCGTTACTTTTGGGTCCCCCCACGTATGTTCCTGCTCTAAATATTGTCTGTATACTGACTATTTTATTCGTAATACAATATTTCATATTATTTACAAAATCTAATTTCATAATCTCCAAAATTTTACACTAAAACAGTAAATTCATATCTGATTATTATCTGCACTTATCTGCACATAAAAGTACAATATAAAACAAATTACAATTCGACAATAAGGTAATTTTTCTATTATTTTAGTATGCAAAATCTAATCCGATTGTACCTTTTATACAACCAAACACCCTGTGTATACTATTTATTTCTCCAGAACTTATCGTACGTTTACATACAAGTCCATAAACACCTATCGCATAAAATGTATATTCGTGCAGGTCATAAATACTGTGAAATCTTATCGTGTACGGTTAAAAAACAGTTTAGTAATAGAACGAAATTTATACGTATAAATGATATGATCATTTTTCTTACCGCATCTGAGGTCGTCGTAACTTCTTGCGTGAAGCTTTATCACATTAAAAGATGCCTTTTAATCCTTCTCCAATTGCGTGACTGTGTATGAAATAATACGCTTATGATAAAATTTTCAGATGCATATTAAATGTCACACATTTAGCTGAAATGTGCGAGGTGAAATATTATTTAAATTATTTTTTATAATTTTTTTCGTTATTTATAAAGATTCAAATTAGTACGGGTATCTCATTATATGGATGTAATGAGATTGTCCCGTGATATCCTTCTATTTATTGTTAATAAATCTCATACGTATTTTAAATTCTCCTTTTTTAAACAATATGTTGTATTTTAACATAATATTAAAGGATCATCAGAAATATGAGGTATTACATTAAATTTTTAAGTTATTTTTATATAAAATCTCATGTAATGAATAAGTAATATAAATGATCTGGTTATTTATATCATGGAATCAAAAGTTAACTATTAATTTGTAAGTATTTACAATTCAATATAATTATACATGTATAAAATGATACACATATGTGTTAAGTTTATAGTCTCAATTATTACAAGCACAAGAAATTGTCAGAAGAGTAAAGAGTAAATATTTAGAATAAGAGGGCCACTTCCTATTTCGATCACCTTGAAATATGTTGTCAAGTTGCGTTTTTCAAAATAATGGCAATTATGTATCCCTTAAATGAAAGTCTAAATGAATACATGACTAATATGTGCATATTTAGCATTTGACTATATTAAGCTCTCATACCTACATATACTATTCGTTCATTAATCCCCGCATGTGTTTTCGAAGTACCTAAAAAAGTCCGTACTAAAGGGGTTTAGGGTTATTGACGTCGCGGGGGCGTGAATGTTTTGGGGGTGAAGCCCTCTAACACAATACAGGAGATCCTAGTTGCGATTTATTCACTCTTGGAAATATTGGCAGTTAACGCGTTATTTTTTCAAATATCTGAAAAACTGAAAGAGTCCGACCATCATATGTATAAGAACCAGCTGTTCATGATGACCTTGACAAGTGTGACAAATGTTATAAATTATTTTTTTTAAGAGCCAAATATAAGTACATACATCGGTATGTATTAGAAAAAATAATATAATATCTACTGTGAAACATGTATTGATTGCGAAATCAAAACATTCTATTTTGCGTAGTAACAGAACATATAAGTCAACGTATTAAAGAAAACGGAAACACTTTTTGGTTTTGAGTGTGGCGTTGGTGAGTGTGGAGAGTAAGGTTAGCTAAAGCTAGGTTTACATGCATGCGATCTGCCGCGCATTTTGATGTGTGCGCAGGATTATTATATTTGTTTGGCAATTGCAATATTGCAGTTAATTTTTCAATATTAAACTACTTAAGAGCCACAAGTATGATTTTACTGAGCCGCAGGTTGTCGACCCCTGAGCTAAGGGGTTAAATATATTTGGTGAACAATTACTGATACATACACATAAAGTATCTAAACAAAATTTAATTTTCTAATAAGATAATTTCAGCTTTCACTTTGCAGAAGCAGTAAAAACTTATTTCGTAACTAAAAATATAAACGTTTTACTACGGCCAGTAACGTTTTCAGATTTAAACAATACTGAGACTTGTGGAGAACATTAAAAAGATAAATATATCCGGCGCAAAAACAATTTAACAATGTGTATGCGCCAAAAACGTGTCTCGAAGACAAATGAAAAAAAAAATGCTTCAAAATTTGCGTAAAGCTCTTTCGAAACGAATAATAGAGGTTATGTAACATAAAGATGGTATTACACATCATTTATAAACAACAAAAATGATATTTTTGTTGATTCTTTAAAAAAAATACTCTTACATTTTTATCGTACACTGTATCTTAATACCATGTATTGATGAACCATTTTACTGAAAGTAATTAATTCTTATTTTGTCATATAATGTGACGTTCGAGTCATCTTCAAGACTTGGCCAATCATCTTTTTAGAATCACCGATATCCTCCTTCGTACCTAAAAATACCTACAGCATAGTCTTATTACATGGCTCTTTTTTCTATGGGTCGTTAAGCAAACTCTTCTTCACATAGACTTTCACACATACACTGGTAACACTTCAACACAGGAACATTCAGAATTTTGTATTTATGAATTTAAAAATTTAATGATTTCAAACTTTCAAATTTAGGAATTTAGAAATTTAGAAATTTAGGAATTTAGGAATTTAGGAATTTAGGAATTTAGGAATTTAGGAATTTAGGAATTTAGGAATCTAGAAATTTAGAAATTTAGAAATTTAGAAATTTAGAAATTTAGAAATTTAGAAATTTAGAGATTTAGAGATTTAGAAATTTAGAGATTTAGAAATTTAGAAATTTAGAAATTTAGAGATTTAGAGATTTAGAAATTTAGAGATTTAGGAATTCAGAGATTTAGAGATTTAGAGATTTAGAAATTTAGAGATTTAGAGATTTAGAAATTTAGAGATTTAGAGATTTAGAGATTTAGAAATTTAGAGATTTAGAAATTTAGAAATTTAGAAATTTAGAAATTTAGAAATTTAGAAATTTAGAAATTTAGAAATTTAGAGATTTAGAGATTTATAAATTTAGAGATTTAGAAATTTAGAAATTTAGAAATTTAGAAATTTAGAAATTTAGAGATTTAGAGATTTAGAAATTTAGAGATTTAGAAATTTAGAGATTTAGAAATTTAGAAATTTAGAAATTTAGAAATTTAGAGATTTAGAAATTTAGAGATTTAGAGATTTAGAGATTTAGAGATTTAGAAATTGAGAAATTGAGAAATTGAGAAATTGAGAAATTGAGAAATTGAGAAATTGAGAAATTGAGAAATTGAGAAATTTAAAAATTTAGAAATTTACAAGTGTTAGAATGTACATCTTCTGTCCCATAATAATAGTAGCAAGTGAATATTTAAACGAGAATTATTGGCGAATGCAGCTGTAAGTTATATTTCAGCGCAAAAATTGCAAAGCCTTTAATTAACTGCCAAATTTGCAGCATCAGAAGATAATTTCACCACATGGTAAATGTATCTTATAAATTTATATGCCAAATACTTGTATAAGTTAAGTAACATTGAAACCAAAAATAATTGAAAATTGGAAAATTGGAATATAAGAACACACACATTACACACATTTTATTGAATATAATATTGCAAGTGATAAAAGAATATATATATTTAAATCCCCACTTGGAAACCACAGTAGCAAATGGGTTACTCAAAATCTAAGTTCCATGACATACCATTTGTCTTTTCTAATTTCATCCGCTGATCGTAATCAATTATTTTATTTCGGTTGTATATCAATCCATTGTAAAAGTAAGATGCAAAAACGTGAGTTACGCTGGAACGAAAAATGATGGCTGCAATAATTTTAAGCCCACGCATATGACGAAAGAAAAGCCTTGCGTCAAGGAATCCTACCTACAAGTTTCAAATGCAGTAACCAAATTATTGAAAAATCCAGAAACTACCTGAACACTCAAAATAAAAATTAAGAGTAATATTTTTAATTTATTGTTTCGTTTAGTCTAGTTTTTTGATAAATGTTGCATTCTATTGTATTTGTTTCTTTTGCTACTATTATTATAGTAATTAATAATTAAAAATTAAATTAAATTCTTAGTTAAATTGAAATTATAAAATTCATCAACTGTTACTATCATTATGAAACGGATGGAGTACTAATTTATAAACTTGAAACTACCAAAGAAGTCTAGAAATCCTAATTTTTGAATTTTCATATTTATAAATTGTCAAATTTTTAAATTCTTGAATTATCAAATGTAGGAATTTGGAAATTATAAATTTCGGAGGAGTACTAATTTACAGACTTGAAACTACCAAAGAAGTCTAGGAATCCTAATTTTTGAATTTTCATATTTATAAATTCTCAAATTTTTAAATTCTTGAATTATCAAATCTAGGAATTTGGAAATTATGAATTTCAGAGGAGTACTAATTTACAGACTTGAAACTACCAAAGAAGTCTAAGAACCCTAATTTTTGAATTTTCATATTTATAAATTCTCAAATTTTTAAATTCTTGAATTATCAAATCTAGGAATTTGGAAATTATAAATTTCGGAGAAGTACTAATTTACAGACTTGAAACTACCAAAGAAGTCTAGGAATCCTAATTTTTGAATTTTCATATTTATAAATTGTCAAATTTTTAAATTCTTGAATTATCAAATGTAGGAATTTGGAAATTATAAATTTCGGAGGAGTACTAATTTACAGACTTGAAACTACCAAAGAAGTCTAGGAATCCTAATTTTTGAATTTTCATATTTATAAATTCTCAAATTTTTAAATTCTTGAATTATCAAATCTAGGAATTTGGAAATTATGAATTTCAGAGGAGTACTAATTTACAGACTTGAAACTACCAAAGAAGTCTAAGAACCCTAATTTTTGAATTTTCATATTTATAAATTCTCAAATTTTTAAATTCTTGAATTATCAAATCTAGGAATTTGGAAATTATAAATTTCGGAGAAGTACTAATTTACAGACTTGAAACTACCAAAGAAGTCTAGGAATCCTAATTTTTGAATTTTCATATTTATAAATTCTCAAATTTTTAAATTCTTGAATTATCAAATGTAGGAATTTGGAAATTATAAATTTCGGAGGAGTACTAATTTACAGACTTGAAACTACCAAAGAAGTCTAAGAATCCTAATTTTTGAATTTTCATATTTATAAATTCTCAAATTTTTAAATTCTTGAATTATCAAATGTAGGAATTTGGATATTATAAATTTCGGAGGAGTACTAATTTACAGACTTGAAACTACCAAAGAAGTCTAGAAATCCTAATTTTTGAATTTTCAAATTTATAAATTCACAAATTTTTACATTTGTAAATTCTTGAGTTATCAAACCCAGGAATTTAAGAATTATAAATTTTTGACGATAGATTGTTGGTGGCAGAGTTTTGATAGTCAATCACTGTATAGATGTTTTATTTATATGACCTTTTCAACAATTCTTTGCACTCCCACATGCCTGTCCGATGCAGTATAAGAAGAATGATAGCCTGGCAGATTATCGTTTTAACTTTCTTCTTTTCATTTTTTGCGCGATTTTTTTTTTAATTTAATTCATTCAGCTTTGAAGCAAACATCCTCCCACCGTTAGTCGGGCGTGTATCGACAAGATACATGGCTGACATTTTGCAAAATAATTACAAATTTAATAATTCTAGAAAATGGAGATTTATGGTAGCTTTTGACAAATGTTTCCCAAAGCCCTATCTAAGAGTACAATCGGCAGAGTACAATTTTTAGCGACCATAAAATTTTCCGATTGCCAGATTTGTGTCTTGTTACGTTTATATTTAAAATTATATACAAATATGATTTGAAATCAATGTTTTAATATAAAAATAAAGGCCTATGATTCCTCTGATTAATTTCATAAATTTGTAAAGTATTTTGAATAAGTAATGTAGCTTTCAACCTTAATTTTGTCGTTAAACGTATAAAAATTTAGCACATAAGGAACACGTCTAAAAATTAATATAAATTTTGTTGATAATTTTTTTAACTTGATAAAACTGCTAAATCAAGAACAGAAAAAAATAACAAGCAGAACTTTCATATATTAAAAGGGTACAAATAATAATTTATAAAAAATGCATTTATTTGATACATGTATCTGCTAGATATAACGCGACCACGTATGTTACAAATATTCGGACGCCTAACGGAGGGTTAATTGCTTGTAGACAGCAAAAAAATCGTTATAGAACATACAGCAAAGCACAATAAAAGGATCAGTTTTTTCTTTTGAAAATACACGTTTTACATTTTTTATTCGATTAACAGTTTAATATACCAGTTTCATTCGGGGATTTGGTTCACAAGATACGAAAATACAATACAGTATCGCGAATATTGAACGTTAATGAAAAAAAGTAAAACTGATGGAAATGAAAGTTTTATAAAAATATGAGCCACTGACCTTTAACGTAATATTGCAGCTTTTAAAGCATAAATTGCAATAAGAAAAAACGATGATAGGAATATAAATTAACAATGATGCAAATTGGATTTCGTTATTATATTTCGACATGCATATGTATATTCGTGTTCAACTTTTTTAAATTTATGGATTCAGTTTTTAATACCACTGGGTACTTACAGTAATGTAGGGTAACCGCAGGTAGTATAGAACACCTAATTTTAAAAGCTGGGCAGAAATAGAGAAATGTTTCCCTTTCACATGTATGTAACATCAGAATATTGACATGAGCTAATTTCAATATAATTTTAATATTTGATTAAATATCCAGTAATAAAACAATACGTAATTGTTAGCCTTTTTTACATAAAATTTAATAAATGAAAATTATTAAAATCGATACAAAAGTAATATATTGATTGTAGTTCGTTTTGAACTGTATTAAAAAAGATTATGATTATTGAGAAAAATTTATATAAGATGTAAATAAATAAGTACTTTCAGTTAATACATACTAAACAATTTAAAAAAAAAAAAGTTAAAAAGCATCTAATGCAAATTATTTGTATTTACAAGAAAAAAAAAACGTATTTAATTAATTAGTATTTGTAAATTTTTGTAAATTTGTAGATATTTGTAAATTTGTACATTTTTGTAAATTTGTAGATATTTGTAAATTTGTCAATTTTTGTAACTTTGTACATTTTTGTAAATTTGTAGATATTTGTAAATTTGTACATTTTGGTAACTTTGTAAATTTTTGTAAATTTGTAGATATTTGTAAATTTGTACATTTTTGTAAATTTGTAGATATTTGTAAATTTGTAAATTTTTGTAACTTTGTACATTTTTGTAAATTTGTAAATTTTTGTAAATTTGTACATTTTTGTAAATTTGTAGATATTTGTAAATTTGTAAATTTTTGTAACTTTGTACATTTTTGTAAATTTGTAGATATTTGTAAATTTGTACATTTTTGTAAATTTGTAGATATTTGTAAATTTGTAAATTTTTGTAACTTTGTACATTTTTGTAAATTTGTACATTTTTGTAACTTTGTAGATATTTGTAAATTTGTAAATTTAGGAACTGCGTAAGTAATGTTTCAGCATTGTTTATTAAATCTGCCCAAGTGAAAATTAACAAATTTCGTACTACATGAAATTTCAACTTTTCAGTAAAAGTAAAGTTCGATCAAACGAACCGTTATTAAAGGTCATGTTGTAACATTCATTTATGCAACAACCGCAATTGCGCACAATTCTTCAAACTGTAGCTTCGTTTCTCTTCATTTAATTGCGATATTAAATTGAAGATGTTATCTATTTAATTAAAATTGATGTTTTGTAAATATAGTAAAACATTTACATGACATAGATTAATTGCAAAGTCAGCAATGAGAATTCAATAAAACGATCTAACATAATAAACACTAATTAAAATTTATTGACTAAATATTGAGTAAACAGTTTTTATTAAACACCTGGTGAACTGAGTACTTTTACGCCATATTTGAATTTCATACCGGTTTAAAATTATTTATGCAAACAACGAAATGTATCAACACAATGAACATTAATTAAAATTTATCGATTAAACATTGTTTAAACATTTTTTATTTGGTGAACTAAGTACTTTTACGCCATATTTAAATACCGGTTTAAAATTATTTACGCAAACAATGAAATGTACTATAAATCAGTAATTATTTCAAATAAATTTTTCTGAACTTTTTATTCTGAAATTTATACAAACATATCAATGACTTATACAAGTATTAGACAAATATACAAGTATTGCCTAAGAACAAGTGCTTAAGGAATTTTTTATTGTAAGCAAAATTATGCTTAAAGAGGTGTCTTATAAGAGGGAAACGTGACAGGATTATTCAACCTACACAGTGTTCTGATTCAGAAGTGCACTTTATTTTGATGACGTATTCGGAGATCACTTGACAATTGTCGGAAGACCGAATAAATAGCAGTTTTGCGAGGTCCGTAGTCTACAAGATGTTGGAAAAGTCTACCCTTGACCCGGACTTTTCCTGACTACATAAGCTGTATAAAAGCTCTTTACAGGCTAACGGAACAATTTTTGTGGGGGAGTATTTCCGGTGAAAGTTTGGCAATGTTATGAAATTTTCTCTAGGTCCAAGGGATGCGCACGTTACTTGACCTCGTGCAGGTCCTTTAAAAATTTGCGATTTATGACATTTCCGATGTGTCACTAAAGTCGTTCGCAAATAGTAGGTACAACAAGAGGCGACACTTCAAGCGATATCTTTGATGTTCGGTAAAGCCTGTCCCTTTAAATTGGTTGCACAGAGCGGGAAATTTAATTCAGCTGAATTGAATTTCGTGTCAACCTCTAATAACACTGTCCAACAAATTTTAAGTTTTTTTCGACGTTTCTATTTTCGTTCAGTGATTCTTATAGCTTTTTTCGCGCTGATTACGAATCTGCAACCCGTTTTTCTCCAACACGTACAGTTTTTGAGAAATTTAAGTTTGAAAAAAAAAGACATTTTTAAAATTTGAACCAATTTTGTGAGGTAACTATAAAAGATACTAAGATTCTGTTTGTATCGTAAGATTCTACAGACTTTCCTGAATACAACGATATCTGGTTTTTATGCATTCTGAATATTTAAACGTGTTTAAACAATCATTGAACGCCGAGAGACACGGATTTTGCACCAATTTTTACGTATATTTTTCAATTTATCTTAAAAAGTAAGGGTCTAGTGGAAAATCGAACTATACCACGCGATAGAGCAGATTTTCACCTTTAAAAAGCACCCAAACAAAGTTGCAACGTCGTTTTTTTTACGATGCTAGAAGCAAAATAGTTGCGCGTGGGACGGAAAAAGGACAGTGGTGCTCCGCGTTAGAGTTGCATCGCGTTACAATGGGCGGGACACGAAACGGCCGCTCTAAGGCGGAGTACCACTGTCCTTTTTCCGTCTCCCGCGCAACTATTTTGCTTCTAGCATCGTAAAAACAACGACGTTGCAACTTTGCTTGGGTGCTTTTTAAAGGTGAAAATCTGCTCTATCGCGTGGTATAGTTCGATTTTCCACTAGACCCTTACTTTTTAAGATAAATTGAAAAATATACGTAAAAATTGGTGCAAAATCCGTGTCTCTCGGCGTTCAATGATTGTTTAAACATGTTTAAATATTCAGAATGCTTAAAAACCAGATATCGTTGTATTCAGGAAAGTCTATAGAATCTTACGATACAAACAGAATCTTAGTATCTTTTATAGTTACCTCACAAAATTGGTTCAAATTTTAAAAATGTCTTTTTTTTTCAAACTCAAATTTCTCAAAAACTGTACGTGCTGGAGAAAAACGGGTCGCAGATTCGTAATCAGCGTGAAAAAAGCTATAAGAATCATTGAACGAAATTTGAAACGCCAATTAGCTGTTGGACAGTGTAATTAGAAATCTATTTGTCGTAAATTTTTTGGATATTACTAATATTGGCTTTCGAAGTACTGACATCAATTTTACGACACTGAGAAGTTGAAAAAGAAAGGAATACTAAAGTGATTACTCCACTTAATATATTTTAAGAATATACAGGAATGATTATTACAAATAGCTTATAAAGAAATGATAAAATATTTATTACAACAAAATACAGATGAGTGGGTTACAGGGAAATGATAAAATATTTATTTATATTTATTACAAATAAAGTATTTCTTATAAATAAGTTACAAATACATTACAAATGAATGTGCTGCAGAGAATAAAATATTGCATAACCTAACCTAATCTAACGCATTTGAATTAGGTAGTTACGGAAATTATAGGAAATACCCGCTTTATGGCACTCTAAAATCATTCTTTATATAGCATAAAGAAACATTTATTACGTTAAGAACTATTTATTGCATAAAGTGGATATACAATATTTGTGCGATATAAGCCATTGATATAAAGTAATTACAATAGCGATATAATCGTTAAAAAGAAATTATTTGAATAGTTAATTTATTTGTATATCGTACAAATAAATCATACGAAATTCATACTTCGGTTTATTTCATACTCATAAATCAATATACGAGACATCCCACACACTTAGGCTTAGCTATAGCTTCAATACGATACAAGAATTTTGTTTAATATCATTTTCACTTCTTTGAATGGAACTGCGTCTGACAAACTTGACAAATTTTTGGAAAAGGAAAATCAGGGTATAATTTTGAAGAGTTTATTATATGTCTATACATATATCAGTATATTTTTGAGATATTTCAAATTTCTATACGAAACGTTTTACAAACAAATGATTTCTTAATATTGTACCATAATATATACTTCCTAATGCAAAGAATTATTTGAAAGAATTAGTTTATGTAAAAAAAGCGCAGTTTCGTTTAAAAATGAAGAAGTAAGTTTGAAATCTTTCAAACATCTTCACTTTCGTAGCCAATAATATACGATTTGACAACAATCAAATTTGCTTCATGAAATTTTTATATTGTTTTTAATATCTTAGAGCTATAATTTGGCTTACTCATATGACATATGGTTCATACATCAGACTCTTATCTTTTCCATATTGTAACATTTCATGAAATTTATGAATACGTTTTTTGAATGATTATTGTTATAATCTATTATTACTATACAAAAACACGTTAGTAAAAGTAATTTGAAGAACATCATTGTATTAAATATTATTAATTAATCTCATTATTAACCCTAGATTTACTTATAGATAATTGGAACAAAACTATAAAAATAAACATATATTGGATAATACGTAAACTAGCTTATACAATGACGCTTTATCTCGATAAAGGGTAACATACATTTTAACAAAAGTTTTTTCATTTTAACGAAAGAATTTTTGTAATTGGAAATAAGAAATTTAAGATCAGTTCCGTAAAGCTAGTGTTAATCACATTTTCCTGCAACAACAATAGATTAATGCTTCTCGGAAGCATGATGTAACAATCTGACAAACCGTATTATTGATCTGTTTCTAAGTAAATTATTCCAGGAAATATTTCTTCCTGAGCAAAAGAACTGGTTTCGTGAATTGAAAATATTTAAAGTGCTTCTCAGAGCTATTGAACCAATTCTGACTAATTGGTCAATAACTGAATATCCTCCACTCAACATCAAATTAATAAATTCTTTGTTCCTAGAGTAATCGATTCTATTGAATGAAAGATATACATTCATTTTGTGGAATTAATCATTTAGTGTAATAATACTCCTATTTTATGGAAATTGATATGAACGCGTCACTTCAATACCCACATCTCACTTCTTTGCTATTTTCGTATAATTGTGCATCTTGTTTTTAATTGTACTGTAAACCATACAGCACTACAATGTGTGACAATGCTGTTCTCTACGCGAGTACATTGGAATCAAGTTTTTAATGATTAAATTATATGTATACTTTAACTTTGATAGTTTACTTTTTTAGAAAATTCATAAAATATGTAATTTCCAAACGCTCCCAAATGTGTATTAGTGCAAAGAGGTGCCCATGGTGCCTAAACTTGGCGTTACCTTTTATTTACATGTAATGTACTTTTGTGGGATTTGTTAATACTCTTATAAAACGTGGTGAAGGCAAAAAAGGGCGAATCAAAACATATGAAAACGATCATTCAATTGAAACGGTGAGCGAGTCAGTAGAGTGAACCATGGCGCTATGTAATCTACGATGACATGAAAGCCACTATAGTGAATCGTCGTGCAGAGAGATGGTATCCGCGAAAACTCCTATAGTGGCGCGTTGTGTCCGAGAGATGAATACTCCAGCCACTAAAAATGTTTCTTACAAAAATGCTACTTATTATTTTAACTTGAAAAAAATTATAAATAATCTCTGAAAGTTGTTTTAACACATTTCACAACTGATTTCAGTAAATTTAAACGTTGAACATGAAACAAAATTCTGAATCGTGAAAAAAATTGAAAAAATGACGGTTTTCATAGAAAATTCAAAACTTCTTTCGATTTTAATATAAAGAATAATTAGCTGAACACTCTTAAGACATAACAGTTTGAGAAATAGAAGAATAGTAAATATACCACGGTTTCAAAGAATTTATTCAGATTTTCAGGATATAAAGTGGCTAAAATTGAAGATAAATTGGCTGTGGTCGTTTCACACTCCAGTATGACCATCAAGAATTATAATAATTCAGTACAATATTTTGCTGACTCTTTTATTAAAATTAATGGCTACTTGAAAGATGACAAATTAAAGTGAACGAATTAAACTTTTTAACGATAGTCTAACTGATAAAGCGCGTAACTATACTGTTAGCTCTAAGTACTTATAAATAATACAATATTCACAACAGTTTCTCTTTTCTAAATCAGTAGAGTGAACCATGGCGCTATGTAATCTACGATGACATGAAAGCCACTATAGTGGACCGTCGTACAGAGAGATGGTATCCGCGAAAGCCACCATAGTGGCGCGTTGTACCTAAGAGGTTGAAACATGTCTGTAGCAAGAAGAATGAATAAAAGTGAATTCGCTATTTGTTCACTTAAAAAGTACAAAAGTTAAAACTGTATACAGGTACTACCAAAAAGACTATATCCCAAAGAAAGAGATCAATTCTTCATATAACTCCGAATTTTAGCTCTAGTGCAAAGTAAATTACTTATAGTAAATTTATAATGTATTTATTTAAAAGACGTAAGAGTATTTGCACATTTTTCCAGAACTTACAAATATTTTTGAATTGAATAAGTAATTGTTCAAAACCAATACGAATAACCTTGTTAAGTATGATGTATTATCTTAGAAAAATAGGACTTATTAATTTGAGATTAAGTTATGAATAACTAGTTACTACATTTGTACAAGTTTCGTGAACTGTAGTTGACCCACGTTCGACCATGCATTAACCTGTACTGAATGTTTCGGCGTATGATCTCTACACAATACGTCCGCACCATGAGAGAAAGTTCTAACAAGGGGGAGTGTACGACCTTCGGAACGCCAATTTCGTTTGAACTTTACATAATTATAGAGGACACCAAAAGTAATAATTTTGCAAAATTATAGAGCATACCTTGACTAAGTAAGGGAGAAATTTATAGTTTTCGTTCACGTATATTTAACTGTTTAAGAATAATAAAAAGTTAAACGAATTATAGCGTCATGGAAAAAAATTTACAAAAGTCGAATTTAAACTTGCACAGTCAATATTTTAATTTCTTCCTATTGTGTTATAATTTCTATCACAACTGATTACAAAATTAATATTTTTTAACCATAATGAAAACAAGGAAAAATGAAATGGAACCAAAATTTGCAGTGCCGCAATATTTAATGTTTTGAATGCTTCTACATATAATGTACGGGGTATCACGTAACTGATGGTACAATTGGACCGGAGTTCATTCTATGTTAAAAAGTGAAATCAAAATATAGAATAACATTTTTGCATTCCCTTCTTAAGAAAATCTTCGCTTAAGAAATATATGGTAATTAGATAAAAAGAATATCTACCACTCGTTTATTGTTAAGGACAATTTGAAGATATGTTAAGAATTTGGGGCCATGAAATTTTGGAATTCTGTGATTTAATCTACTAATATGGAAGTGAGAAACTATTGTAAATTTCTAACACTGTAAATCTCCAATTTTTAGTTCCAAAGTTCCTAAAATTTCAAATTTCCAATGTCTCACATTCTTATATTCCTAAATTTCTGAAGTTTCACAGTTTCACCCTTCTAAATTTCAAAATCTCCAAATTCAGAAATTCTCAAATTTCCTAAATTCCTAGACTTTTGAACTTTCAAATTTCCAAAATTTCAAATTTCTAAAGTTTCCTAGGGCTACCAGATTTGCTCCTGACTATATATCTATCGAGTGAATATTTAAAGCCAATTTCATGAAAAACCAAATCTCAAATAAGAGATTTTTATTCTGTATTTCCTTTACGTTTTACCTTTTCAAGTAAAACCAGCTCCTATACAGTTATATCACCAGTTACATAGCATGATATCAGAAATTGCAATGTGAATGAAGTTTCTTTAACATGTAAACAATATTGAATCGTACAATTAAATGGTATGGTAATTATGATGGAAAGAATTGCTACCGCTTAGCAATTAGCAAGTTGAAATAATTGCTGCATTTAATAGTAAGCAAATAGTAGAAAAAATCGCTAAGCTTAATAATTAACAAATAGTAGACAGAATCACTACTCCTAACAGTTAGCAGATATTAAATCACGTGTCAACCATAATAGATTCTCCATAATAAAATAATTATTCAAAACAGAGTTTTCGAGACCAGTTCGCTGTATAAGCTAATGTAGTTCAAGTCTTGAATGTCTAAAAGTATGCAGCATTCTAAGCAAGTTGATGTTTGACAGTCTTTTAGGCTACTTTCAGCAAATCCGTTCCAAATACCTATTTGATCCAACCTAAGTTAAATCTAGCACGGGATCCTGCCTGAGTTCAACTTAAGTTAAATCTGCCGCTCCACTGGATAACGCACGCGTATTTATACCCATCCGGGGACAGGTCTTTTCCTATCGCGCATGCGCACACCGCCATGTCGCCGCTACCTTTCACTTTTTAAGACCGAGCGAATATAGACCTTGCGATCATGTTTATGAAGTTTAAAGTCGCTGATGCAATTAATTTTACACTTAATAGTAATTTGTTACATGACACATCTGAAATTATTAATCAAATGATAATTCTTAAATTTGAATATAATATTTCTGTTTTTAAATTTTTATTACCGGGACTATACACAAGAGCAAATTTAGTTAAATTTAAATTTAATCTACTTATTTTAAAGTTAATAAATACTAAATATTTTTTATAATATTACAGTAAATTACCTTAGGGATAACAGCGTAATATTTTTGGAAAGTTCATATTGATAAAAATGATTGCGACCTCGATGTTGAATTAAGATAAATTTTAAATGCAGAAGTTTAATAATTAAGTCTGTTCGACTTTTATAATCTTACATGATTTGAGTTCAGATCGACGTGAGTCAGAATTTAAATGTATATTCAAAAATATTTATGTAGATAATAATTACTTTCATTTATCTATTAACTATCACAGTTATAGTTTTAATACATTTTTTTTAACTGTATTTAAAGGTCGAAAGGAGTGAGAGGGTTGTTTCAACCTTTTAAGGATGCAATTAAATTATTATTATTATATCTATAATAATACGCCTAATAATCAAATTACGAAGTTTATATAAGAAAGAATACCGATTACATTTTTCCTGTAAATTATTACACAGTTTAATATACTACTCTAATGAACTATAACAAATGTATGAAATAAATTTGAGATTTATCTATTCGCTACTGAAGAAAAACAGGTAATTTGCAAAAAATGCAGGTAGTCCCAGAAATAAAAAAACTGGATCTCATATTGGAAACTGATTTTAATTCCTGTATTTGTATGATTATCATTGTTTATTCCATACTTTCTCGGCAAATTGTAAAAGAATCATTTATTACTTTTAAAATGTATGTCGAATTTTACTAAAAACATTCTGATTCGAAAGTTATGATGCCATAATGAAGTGAATCTTAAATTACGCAATTTTACCCTAAATCAACTTAAATCCATCAAATCCTAACAACAGATCGTTATTAGAAAGCTTCACATCCATCGAAGTTACATTTGCTAACTATTCGTTCAACATATGGTATCTTGATTTAGACACGCGCCTGCAATTCATTGGTAAAAATAGACAGGAAGTGAAAACTCAGACACGTGGAAAACAGAAGCGTTCCATTCTCCGATCGCACAGTGCAAATTTTGTGAAATTATATCGTGTACTAGAAACAACGACGAAGTTATGCGCAAAATGAAATTCTGAGAGAACCGGTTTTTTTCGGTACTTATTGAAAAGGTGATTACAAAATGTATACTTCTCTTCGTATCATATTGATGTAATATTTGTTGCACGTAAGATGTTAACTGCAGTGTATTACAATTATTATGTTCGAATTGAAAATGTCTTAAAAGGAAACAGATAAAATCACTTGAAACAGTGCCTACTTAAATGTCAATGAAATTTATAAACTACAGCTTTAATGACTAATTTATTCTCAATACTTAAGTTGATCATATAATCACTAACTTATCATCATTTAACTATTTCTCAGATTAGTTAATAACTTAACCTGTCTGGGAACTTAAAATTAAAATAATAACTACTGTTAATACTACGACAACTCAACTTTTCAATTTTCAATAATATTATTCAAAATTATTCTCTCTTCTTTCTATAACTATCATCTAATAATTTTGGAGAAATTCTATCGTAGTCACAGTGTTGAAAATATTTTTTAAATAAAATACAGAAATAATTCATTCATTTGAGATAATAGTATTTTAGTGACTGGAAAAACATTCTTTGAATAATTAAAACTGCTTAAGAAGTAGTACTAATGTAAATTATCTTTCTGAAATGTAATTGAAATTGCATTCGTGTTGAATATAGTTGAAGTATTTAAAAAATACACGACTAATTTTATTTTTATATTATGGAATGTAACATAAAAAACATTTCTTTTTAATTATCAAATCCTTATAATCGTATTATGTATTTAATATAGAGGCCAATATTTTAAGTTAATTTTAAGTATTCTTATATCAAAGACCAAATATCTTACTGTAAACGAATATTACAATTTATAAAAATTCAGAAAATTAAATAATAGAATTCAAACTTCAGAAAAATTAAATAAATTAGAAATCGAATTCCTGTGTCAATGATCGAATAGAAATTGAGCGAATATATTACTGTTAAACCATTAGAAATATCGAACATCAGACAAACTGTCAAAAATATCTGTGTATAATCTGAAAATTAATGGAATATACAACATATTAAAATTATATATCAGACAAATCTTTATCTGTAATTAATTTATAAGATTAATTGTGAAAATAATTATTGGCGTTTAGTGCATCGCTTTAAGCTTCAACAAGGAGCCGACCAACCTTGTGAAGAAGGTCTCATCGATATTTTCTCGATAGAGTAACACCTATGCGCTGCACGCTCTAAAAATAATCACCCTGATTACCACGGACAATATACTGCGTCTTGTTCGAACATACATGGAACAGTTCAACATGCGTTTTTGTTTACAAACATTGTACGAAAAGTTTGGATCTTCGCGGTGCAGAATGTTGCTCGTTTACATTTAAAACGATTATTTTGCAGACGCATCGGGAATCTGCGGTATTAACGTCCGCAGTATGTAAAAGTGATTGCACGTTGTAAAAAAAAACTAAAACAGTTCAAAAATGCATTTCTATTTTCAGACAAATTAAATTTAACATATAATTTAATGTTATATAAATGCAAATAGTATATGTAAAGTGTATGGTAAATAAATGAATAAAAATACTATATGTTTTTAAGTTCATAGTTCAAAAAATAATAAACTTTGTTAATTAAAAAACATTTGTAATTTAAAGGATATAATATTTGATTATAAGAAATGCTGATTTATTATAATTTTTGTGTAGATTCCACTATTAATAATTAATTAATAATTAATAATTGGTAAAAAATGAAATAGTTATATGTAGAGCAACATTAATATGAAATCGAATATCTATAGTTACAATTTATGCAAGCATAAAATTGTAGAATATGAAATCCATGTAAAATGTTGTACATACATGTATAGAATATAGGCACTGTGTAATGTATAATTATTTTTGTAACTGCATATGTGCACATCATTGATGTATACATCAAATTATTTCGTTTCTTTACATGAATTGGTATTCAAATAACAAATAACTAACCTTTATGTATATATTTGTATATGTGTACATGTGTACGTGTGTATATGCCTACATGTATACGTGTGTATATGCCTACATGTGTACATGTGTACATGTGTATGTGTGTACATGTGTACATGCATACATGTGTACATGTGTAAATGTGTACGTGCGTATGTGTGTACATGCCTACATGTGTATATGTGTACATGTGTATATATGTACATATGTATATGTGTACATATGTATATGTGTACATATGTATATGTGTACATATGTATATGTGTATATATTTTAACTTAGTTTGCCATTATTAAGTTTTTAAATTGTATTCTTCTAAATTATTATGTGCAACTCATACTGTAAGTCATCATTGAACATATAATATTTAAATAGCAGTACAACTATTAAATATGATAATCTTTTTTTGATATGAACAGATTTTTAAAGTAAAGCTGCAGACACTTAATTTATTCATATTACTTAAAATTAGTAGACATTTTTCTAACAAGAGTCACATCAATATTTACCTAACATATCCCACAGATTACCAGATAAATAACAATAAGAGTTACAAAATATGAATAGCTGTCATATCAGGCAAATAAATATGCTTTAAAGTAAAGTAAAGGGGACGTATTATATTTTCAAATGATTTAACTTTTATTATAAAAATGTCAGTGGTCGACAAGAAAGGTTAAAGGTCTGGTAATGAGAAAAAGTACACGTGTAGTACACAAATCAAATGACATGAGAAGAAGTGTATTAAAGTCAGTTAAATTATTCTCATCTTCAATCGCATTTTTATTTGGAACATCCATATCTTCTTGAAAAAAATTGTTGGTCCTTTGCATGTACAATCGAATACATAATTCGTGATACAAAATTTCAGTGCATTTTTTACGTGCTTTAAAAATTACAACAAATTTTGACTTTTACAAACTGTGCAATTTTAGAAAAATTTTCTTTAAATATTTCGATAAATATAATTTTTAATTCCTTCAACTTGTTTGACGCAGTTTATAATCGTTACTCCTAAGTAGCTTATTCTGTGATTTTAATTATTAAAGTCGATGACCTTTTGAATTTATGATTATGCATTAAATCTTGAGGGACTAAATATTAACACTGACGTCAACAGTAATTTTGCATACCTCAAATAAACGACTATAAGATTCACAAGAATGCAAACTTGTAAGTATACGAATGCCTACTACAAAATTGAACAAAAACAAATTACTATTGATTTTTTTTAAATTCTTCATAACAATAAAACTATATATTATATTTAATTCCATTCGATTTTATCTTTAAAACACGTAAAGAAATTGAAAAAGTATTGAAAGCTAGAAATTAATACTTAATATTAATATGATACATGTAATAGTTAATTTCAATATAATAGTTAATTTTAATGATACATTTATAGAATGTTATTTAATATTCAATGTGTAATTTTTTAATAATCACATCAATATTTTTTTCATAAAAAAAATATTATTTTTACGTACTTGTTACAATTTAATATTATAAAACACAGTACTAAATAATGATATGTTTTTACTGTATCTATGAAATCCATATATGTAGATACGGCTGTAGCACAAACAATCAAGTAAATAAATTGCAAACAAATAAATAGGTAACCATCGAAACAAGGTCTGGTAGCTGGAAGTTGTATTAGGAAACTGCATATTCAGTGCAAGCCGTGTCTATGATCCACATATGAGGCTGAAGGTACAATAAAGAGCAAATCTGTCCTCTCGAAGATTTGGGGATTTAGAAATTTGCATATCTTAGGACTCAAGATATAGGGACACGGGACATAGGAACTTGGGATATGGAGACTCGAGATATAGAGTCTCAAAATATAGAAACTGGGGATATAGGATTTCGGGATACAGGGACTCGGGATATAGCGACTCGGGCCATAGGGACTTGGGACATAGGGACTCGGGACATGGGGAGTCGGGACATAGGGACTCGGGACATAGGGAATTGGGATATGGAGATTCGAGATATAGAGTCTCGAAATATAGGATCTCGGGATATAGAGTTTCGGTGATTTAGGGACTCGGGCCATAGGGACTCGGGATATAGGGTCTTGGAATATAGGGATTCTGGACATAGGGACTCGGGACATAGGGACTCAGGACATAGGGACTCGGGACATAGGGACTCGGGACATAGGGACTCGGGACATAGGGACTCGGGACACAGGGACTCGGGACATAGGGACTCGGGACATAGGGACTCGGGACATAGGGACTTGAGATATGGAGACTCGAGATATAGAGTCTCGAAATATAGTAACTCGAGATATAGGATTTCGGGATATAGGGACTCGGGACATAGAGACTCAGGATATAGAGTCCCGGGATATAAAGACTCGAGATATAAGAAATCAAGATATAGAGATTCAGGATCTAAGGACCCGGGATATAGAAATTATACATATAGGAATTCTGGATATAGCTGAATATATATAACTTGATATGTAGAAATTTGAGAACACAGGTGTCTGAAAATCTACTAGTTTGAAAATGTGAAAATTTAAGAATCTGTATACTTACAAATCTATGAATTCGGGAGTTACAAAATGTGGAAACTTGAAGATTTAAGAATGTGAGTATCCGCGAATTTAAAAAGCGTCAAGTTTCCATATGATTCCTTATCCAAAGAAAGCCTACGTTGCACTCAAGTGTACGTACTGAGCAAGCATCCATCGTGTGAATATACGCAGTCCAGGAGCCACGTGAGCGCAAGTGTGATCGTACCTTTAGTGAGAGCTGAGTGGGTGGCCGACAGGGTGGTTTATCGACCAAGATACAAAGCTCTGGAGGCTCAGTATTCGCGGGACCACCACCCTGTCGAAAGCGATCTTTTATAGAAGCGGTGTAGTCGGTTTGTGGTGCAATTCTCCTCGACTAGAGAAGCTCAATGTTCTGTTCATTGTGAGAACCAGTTTCACTATCCTGGCATTGGGCTATTATCGGCGCGGCATTTCACCGAGACTTGTCGAAAACAACTAGCAAAGTAAGTTGAACATTCTCTTAACCCGATGTTTATCAATGACCATGAAGTGTGTGTCTGTTACCTTTCACGGTATTAATCGAATTCGTTCCCAAGGGACTGATCGTAAACTGCGTGGCGTAGTGAATTCTTCTTGGGGGATGAAACTGTTACTCAGCCAACAGTCGGTGTAAATACGCGTCATGGCACTGGCTCGTGAGACATTTTCTCAATGAGAAGAGTTTAATGTCGACGTTATTTGTAAAAATTACACGAACATGTTTTATGAGACAGTTATTTCGACTCCAGAGAGCGTAGAATTATGTGATAGTTGTTTATTATGGTTAATTAAGGTGTGTGTTATGTAAATATTTTTGGATGTATAGAATCACTTCGATGTTTTGAAAATAATCAGCAAACATTAAGTGCGTATTGGATATCCAAATGAACGATCTCCGAGCTTTCTATCGCTTTTCTATCACTTCCGTCGCTTATTTTTGCTACAGTCGAATGACCCAGTTGACGATCGAGTACTCATCGTGGATACGTAAGATATTGCCCGACGACCTGCGGTGACCCATTTATCGATTTTCGTGATTTTAATCAACTATTTCTACTGTTGTTTTCATCGCATTCACCTTACCACATATCGTATAACGTGCCTGCTAATTTTGTTTCTTCATATCGTTTAGACAACATACATTAAATAATGAAATCGGATGTAATGAAACTCTGATATAATTCGAAGTGACATTTTCATGTTGCTCCAGACTCTTAACTAGTGATATACTATATATGTAGGTATCTACAGTATACAAGATGCTAGTCCCATAGAATTCTAACCTTAAAATTTTTCTTAATTCTTAATGGGACCAAAATAGGTGAAAGTGTATTAAAATTACCCCACAAATAGATATGTCAAACCTGGAGGTACACTGACCTCGATTACTGAATCTATCGAAATAGATATAACTACGTACTGCTGGAACAAAGCCAGGCGAAGTTGCAACTGCATTTGGTGCGAATGGAAATCATGAGTCAACGTACGAGAAATTTCTCGCCTCAAATACATCCGTAGACTTTTACGAAGATTTCAGCTTCTCACACGATCATAATTAGATTTCTCTGCAAATCAGATATTTTCGCGTGAAGCTCCACTTGTAAAGAAAAATAAGTACGCATTACGATACGAAGAAGCCGAGAAAGCTTCAAAGTAATCGTGTTTGCAGCGACATCAAAGACAAATAATTGAAAGTAAAACGTTTCATCGAGAGATGAGACGATTCAATGAAATATTCAAGCTTTCGGTTGGTGTGCGATTGATATACAAATATTACGAGCTATAGAAATATCGTGAAAATTAATTTCGAAACACTGTCGATACCCTATATGGTGGTACTCGACGAGAATCGCTCATTTTCACGTAGTACACGTAACACCCCTATAAGGTGGTATCTTCCGCGAAAGGGTGAACCACCTTGATGTCGTGCCACCTTCAATAAACGTGAATTGCATGTACCATGCGAAAGCGTATATTTGCATAAATACTTTCCAAGCCGTTTTTTTATCGTTTAGACTGCACCTTCCATGATTCGTTTAATTGGCCAGTTCAATTTTGAAAAAATTTGCAGGTTTTCGACCCTTATCGATAGCATGCTTTTCCATTCATTTTCTTACGCTATTCAGACAGCACCTGCTATAGTTCAATTACACAATTCACGAAAAACACATAATCGTGAAGACCCTTTATAATTTACTAGTTCGAAAATGTTCTATAGAATAATGCAGTAGAACCTAATATTATTGGATTAAATAATATCGAACTTATAAGCTTACTTTGTAAATATATAATTAGTAAATATATACTAATTTTTGTTCAAGAATTCGTGGTCATTGATTTATCGATAATCCCTTTCTGCATGAAATACACAGATTATCGATCGCCTTCTAACGATTTACATTTCATGGCTAAAGGCTAAATTCGGTAGAAAAAGTTATTCAAATATAAAAGTTCTCCCTCTTGACACCGATCGTCAACAACTGTGTTAACAAAACACAGAAACTCTTCGGACGGTCTTGTTTTTCTGTCGGGCTTTTATATCTGCATCTGCTAATCATCGATTCGAACGAAGGGAAATTAATTCCTCTTCAAGGCTCGTTTCCATCAAACAAGCGAAAAAAGTGGAACAAATTACACGGAGGCGTGGGAATCAGACGAGTCCACTGTCTCCGCGCAACGCGTACATGTATTAATCCTATGCTTTTTTCCGTTTCTTTTCTGTTCTTCGTCTACCACGAGTTGGAATACCCGCGAGCTTTTGGCAAAAATCCAAGAGCGGGAGTACGGTACTGGTTGCACATTCTGTGTGTCTATAGCCGTTCCACTCTCCTCGGTGTACATGCAGCAGCAGCCATGACTCCAGGAATCAGGCCACTGTCCCACTTTACGCCTTTCCGAGCAATAAAGGTTACCCTTTCGGCGTGCACGTAACCGACTCGTTGTAAAACTTGCACGATTCCGCGTGGAAAACCAAGACGGCGACACGGTTCGTGTTGGGGAATAGAAGTTACCGAGGCTTTGGTGACAATTAGAGACCTTGGAATTTCGTTTACCGTCGTCGAACTGCTGCGAAGCACGACCATTGACGAGCAATCCTCTTAAACAAAGAACCGTGAAAGTTGCACAGACGCAAGTTTTGCAAACGAATTTAGGTCCCTTTCAATTGTTACGTTCGTATGATTTCTTTCGGTGCCTCGTTTAGTTGCTGTGAATCACCAAACAGCAGAATCATAGAAATACAGTAATAAAAGCGAATGTCTTAACACTTCTAAGACAGCCCTCGTTTCGGTTTTGGAAAAATTATAGTAATCTATCATCCTGTGTTTCTTTGATCTTGTATACTTTGTATACTTACACATTAAACAAACATCTTTTGGGTTTCTTGCAAATGTATGTTCAAATATTAATTTGGTTTCTTTGTACATTATATGCGCATAATAATTTGTATTATTTCGAAAATATTTTAAGTAAAAGAAACTTATCTAACCATAGGTACTTTATACATAAAAAGTAATACAATTTTAAGCTTTTTTACAAATTTCTTAATGCAAAGCGGTTAAAATTATTTTTTTTCGTATACAGATATTGTCATATTTAACAAATTTTTTTGTCCAGATTTATTTTCAGCGCTGTATAAATATGAAACATAACTAACATTTATCTCCTACCAGTTGTTAAAGATATCAATTTTTTAACAGATAAATATTGAGAATCGTTAATATAATAATAATAACATTAAGTAACAAATGTAACAAAGTTGTGATTATAGGCATTAATCGTAACTATTTCATAAATTATTTTCATTCCCATATTTACTTCATTTTGTCATTTTGATAAATTTAAACTATGTAATTTCCTTGCGTATTTGAACGTGTGCTTAAACGTATTTAACATGTATAAAATTCAAAATATTAACGTATTATTTTAATATTTAATTTTTATCTTCATATTTGGACAATAAAAATTAGTTGCAAATTGAAGTCTAAATAATTACGTTTATATTACTATTTATATTAATATATAATTACATCCCTTAAATTCTAACGAAACTATTCAAAAATTTAATTTCTGATACTACAAGCCAAACAACTTATACAATAATTTCATAATAAACGTTCCATGCGTTTCTAATTAACTAAAAAAAGATACAGTTTTGGTAACTAGTGGAACACGTATTTCTCACTATGTAAATGAAATATTAATCCGAGAAAATATATCGTAACTTTGCAGTAATTTAAAGAAAATTTTGGAAGAAAATATTAAATCCCAAAACCCTATGTTTTTAAGAAAATAAAAACAAACAAAACAATTCATTTTTAATAGTATTGTTACTATGTTCATAAAGCGACACAGTGAATAATATAGCAAATAATGCTTGCATTAAAATATGAAATGATTTTATCTATTGTATCATTGCAATCTATCATATTACGTATAACTAGTTTCACCGTAGCTTTTCACGCGTAAAAAATTGTATTATTTCCATGTTATTCAATACAATGGTAATTTCTTATTTCTATTAAAATAAGTAGTTAAAATCACTGAATCGGTAAGATAATTTCGTTCTGTTCAGGGTAGAATATTAGCTGGAAATTCGTGGCGCGGTTGAATATCCTGCTTGTATAACTCGGGGTAATATAAGCTGCATGGATATGTGCATGTTGGATCGCATGTCGTTCATCTTTCGTCCTTCATGAACGTAACTATGGGCACGCGAGATCGTATTTATCATTAACACACAGAATTATTCTTTTATAAGATTAACGATGAAATACGACCATTCTTTTCATTAGATATCCCCTATTCGTAAATTCGTTGTTGGCTCTTGAAAACAGCACTCGGTAAAAGTTGAAAATTTTCAAATATTTTTAGACGAAATGACCTTTGAGAATGAATATTTTTACAACGTAGTACGATATTCAAATACGTGAAATACGGTGGCGTATATGTAAAGGAAACATGAAGGTCGAATCAAAAAATACAAACAACATTTTGGGACTTTGAAAATACAATGGAATATGTAGGAGATAAGTGAAATGATTTCGAAATGTGATAGGTTTAGTTATAATTTTACACAAAAGTAAAAACAACTGATTATAATTCTGAAATGTTTCGCAGAAACATTACAAAATCAAAGTACATGTTATAATTAATTATTGAAAACAATGTACATGTTATAAACAAAACATGTCTTTGAATAAAAAATGCAAAGCCTTGTAATATTAACTGACCTTTAATTTACAGATGATTTCAGTAACTGATAACAAAACGTGAAAATATATTTACGCTGTTAAAACACTTCTAACATTTTTACATTTCATGGTAGCATTTCACCGAATTAAAATAATATCGTTTCAAGTAAACGCACAGACAACCTCTCATACTTTGACGATTTTTAAATATATTATAGAAATAGATACTTTCCAAGATTCATGTAAAACTACTGCTAATGCTATACCGAATTTTGCTTGCATGCACAAAACCGAATAATAAAGAAATTAAGATTGAATAAACCTCTTTGGAAATGTTTTACATTTTGTTTCAAACACAGAGTATTTCACGTGTGTAGGCGGTCGTCGTTTAAAACTACAGAAACTATGTTATATTACAAGTAAATACTGATCAATCATTCTGTTAGGATTGCTAATCAGCTTTTATTTTTTAGAGTTTGAGCTTGTATAGCTTTCAATGCAAGTTTGTGCGTTCAAATGAACAAACTAAAGACAATGTGGTATTAAACGTACATATTCCCACTGTGTAATATCGACAAAATTCAATAGAGCTCCGACAATTTTTTACTAAAGTATCAAAGACTATTAATAGCAATAATTAGTAAGGTTACTTAATCGTAAGGTTACTTCATTAAAAAGTACAAAATCATACTTCTTGTCACATGTTCAAAAATCATAGTAATCAAATAGAATAATCCCTAACTGTACATTTAGCCCATTTGGAAATGTAAAATTGTGTGCTTCCGCAATTACAGAGTAAATCTTTCATACTAATTCTAAATGCGATACTTAATCAGCTGAATCATCAACGAAGCGATAGATCGGTCTTGAAGGTTGAACCGTTCTATCTGTCGTACATTGAATGTAACCGATCGATTCCGAAAGGAAATCAAGGAGGACGCCAAAAAGAGGTCTGCAATAGTTTTATAGCGGTGCAGCTGCACTCCGTGCAAGCTCTGCTGTTCGATAACCGAGGTGCAACGGCCGTCGGCCCCAACAGCGTATCTAGGCCACCGGCACCAGCATTTTCAGCACCACCACCACCACCACTACCACCACCACCAGTACCATCAGCAATATCATTGCTACTGCTCCAATCATTGTGAGCCATATAGTATTAACACTACAGTATTACTGTTTTTGTTGGTTATACATGGTTTGTCCGGAAAGTAATGCAATTAGGTACGTAAAAAAAAATGTATTTATGTTACTGATATAAATCTTTAAAATTCTTCAAAGTACTTCCCTTGGGCTTCAACACACTTTTGCCAGCGACTTTTCCATGTACTGTACGCATCCTGGAAGGCGTTAATGGGGACCTCGTTTAATGCCTTCGTCACGGCGGTTTGAATCGCTTCTATGGTTCCAAAATGGAATCCTTTGGGGGTAGACTTGATCTTCGGGAACAGAAAAAAATCTGCTGGAGCCATGTCATGACTGTAAGGGGACTGTGGTAACGTTACCAAGCTGTGCTTGGCTAGAAATTCTTGAACGCGCAAAGCAGTATTGCTGGGAGCGTTGTCGTGGTGCAGCTGCCACGTAGTGGCGATCTCTTTTCGAGTACAATGTTGTGCACAGTTGTTTTCGATATGTTGAGAGTCTCTGCGATCATTCGAACACTCAGTCGTCGATCACTCTTAAGAAGTTCATGGACACGGGAAACATTTTCGTCAATAGTGGTGTTTGTCGACCGTCCAGAGCAGAACTCATCCTCCACGTTTTCCTGACCGTTTTTGAACAAATTTAACCATCTGGAAACTTGAGAATAGGAAAGAGCAGAGTCCCCATATGCAGCCTTAATCATTTGGTTGATTTCGGCGAGGCTTTTATTCAGCTTAGCGCAGAATTTAATCGCATAACATTGTTCGATATTTTTCTCCATTACGCGTCGTGACACGGGTACAAATAATAGGTTTACGATTACTACGATTCTGACGATTTCGGAGCGCGGATCAGGTTGAGGTTGCAAAGATATGAAGATAAAAGTCCCCTCCACATATTCCAACAAGTTCGAACATGTTCGGACCAGGAAAAATGGCGGAAATGAACAAATTGCATTACTTTCCGGACAGACCTTGTATAGTTCGTCATTACAATGCAACGATTGTTTGGATACTAATATGAGAAATAGTTATATGCTAAATTATGTCCATATTTTGTAGTGCGCAGTAAAGTTCCATTGGTTAAACGATTAGAAAGGAGCTAAGATAATAACAATTTCTTTTATATTTAGATAATATGATATTGTAATTAAGGTAATGGTATCAATGGTTGACCAGTTAAGAGATCTTCCACGTGAACAATGGTCGCTCTGTCATTAAATAGCGAGAGTCGATGCTGGGAGACACTTTTCAAGCCTTCTAGTCTACTAGAGACCACTTTTTAAAAAAAGTTATACAAATTTAAAAATTTCAAGTTATACAATTCTCAAATTTCAAATTTCAATATACAAAGTATATTTAAAAATTTGGTAAATGTTTCAAAAGTTGACCACTCGTAAAAATTAAAAAACTAGTAATTGACCGTCTGGTTGCTTGTAGCTGACCACTTATATTGGAAAAAATATATTTCATTCGCGAAATGTTCACAGCGTATGAATTTTTTACCTGAAGCTATTCGTTATGGAAATAGAAATATAACGGCATATTACATTAATGAATTTAGATACTCGTTGTTAGTAAACATACTTCACTTCACATGTAATTGAAGTTCAAGTACATTAATTTGAAGTTACTTTCGTCAAAAGTGCATAAAAAAACCTTACTTTTTATGTTTTGTAAAATCTAGTCCACTACTGACATCTTATGTACGTTTAGGAAATGGCAAAATTTGTACTTTCAAATAGAATAATAAGAATCTACATTTGTGAGAGAATGAGTTTTAAATTAATTGAAATCTGAAAATTTTCATATGGTTCAGTAATTATTTATGGCGTGCCCTAATCACTAATTGCTCATCAGTCATTATGTATTAGTTATTAAATATTAACTATTGACTTTCGTCATTTATTAGCAAAAAAATAAGCTGGTAATACTTTAGGGAATAAGAATATTTTATTTAGAATAAATTCATTTGAACGACAAGTTTTTCTCCTGAATTAATATTGGCACACAAAACTTTTCATCGGTAACTTGTAATGAGAAGTGCTATTTTAAAAGCTTTTACTGTTACGCAAACATCTTTTTGCGTGTGGTCTATTTGCTTTTTCTTTTCCTTCAACAATCGGAAACATTTATGTGACTTTATAATGTAAGAAGAATGATGAAAAATATATAACTTGTAGGTTATGTTGACATAAGAAAGAATTATATTTTTATAGTTATTATCATAAATGTGGAGAATACAAAATGTACTTGAATACAGTAAATATTAACAATGTAATAAATCCATTAACGTTGATCAGTTGAATAATTTGATCTCACGTGAAATCACGTCTGCGATGTTTAAACACGTGTTTAATGACAAGTTAGTATCGTGTTATGAAAAACATATATTTAATTCCCATATTCAAACAAAATTAATGAAAAGTAAGACTAATTTGAATTTCTTTTATTTAATGAATCTAAAACAATTTTACTATTTAAAAAATTATATAAAATTAATTACAACTGTAACAAAAAATACACCCTTGCTTGCTTAACGAATTTAAAAATGCTGAACCTTGGAGTATTTTACAATAATATTTTTGCGTGATGTAAGTATTGGATTTTATCATATATCACATACTCGTCATCGTCGATTATATAAAAAACATGATTTTATATGCTTTCAGCGGACTTTGTTATTATATTTTTATCTATGCTGTTTCATGTTTCAACTGCAATTTTGAACCTTTGTACGTTTATATAGTAATCATTATTTCCAAAAAACCTTTTGAACTAACATTCTCCGTCAATTTAATTTCTTGTTACGAGAACGAGCAAGCTTTTTTAAAATTAGAATATCATTTTCAAAAACTGCCCTCTTCACGTCTTATCTTCTATAAAAATTAAATTTACATCATTTTGAAGTGTTCAAATCGATTTTAAACAATATTACAAACAGCTGCTAAAAAGTACGCCGAAGACATGATTGAACAGCCATCAAAATTGTATTTCTTCTTTATACAGAAAATTCCAATAAAAATTCAATCTACCCAAACTACCGATTTTCATCACTAAAAAAATAAATTTTTATTTTTATAACGTATATTATGCATTTTAAAAAAGAAATATAAACCGTTTATCAATTTCGTGTTAGCTTTAACAAACGAGGGTCTTGCTTCGTTGACTTTATTTTTCGATATTGGTAACGTGCTTTGCTGTCACAATATTCGATCTTAAAATACACCTGTGTCTATTGCAGAAATATTTAATTGACTTCCGTTTCTTTTTTATTTCAATTAACGATTTAGTTGAATTAGAAGCGGCCGGAAGTACTCTTCGTTCGTTTCCAAGAAGCAGTCGACCTGGTCACTGCTTTTTACTATAATTACGGCTTTCAGTAACGATGTCTGCAATTCCTCTTTTAGAATGACCACTTTTGTGCACGATATAGTCTCTACTTTCAATACGAAGGCATCTTCTGTTTGGTTTGAAAAAGTACTTACCTTGTGTTATTTTGTTACTTAATCTTTTTATGCATTGCAGTTAATTTTAGCAAATAAAACATTATGGGAAAACGGATGTGAATAACAAATGAGATTATTCCTAATTTCATAGAAATGTTTAAAGTTGGAATATTAATAAAATGGTGGAATCGTAGTAATTTTTTATTTTTATGTAATCAATGCTATTTATATGCTTTCAAATAATATTCATTTTAAATAATGATAATAAATATTGTTTATTTCAACTTTTATTGTACATAAATAAATTGTGACACAGCATTATAATTTTCTTAAAAATAAAATTATTTTAAAGTTATTTTTCTTAAAAATACATCATTTTTCTCAAAATACAAAAATATTGGTGAATTTGTATATTTATTAAGACAGCATTTTGAATAATTATATGTAAGAAAAGAACGGGTAGATCATGCAATCTGTAAATTTAAATCAAGTTGCTTTTTTACAAAATAAATATAAAAACTTCCTTATTTGTTATATTAAAAACACAACATTTCCTTTAAATAATTTTAGGAAGTTTATTAACCCTTAACAGTCACACTGAGGCATGGAACGACCCCAACCAATGTAGTTTCAATTTTAGCCACTTTATATCCTGAAAATCTGAATAAATATCTTTCTTGAAACGTCGGTACTTTTACTACTTTTCCCCCTCAAACTGTTATATCTCAAGAGTGTTCAGCTAAAATTTTAGCTCTTTATATTAAAAGGGGAAAAAAATTACGAATATTTCTGCGAAAACCGTCTTTTTTTCAATTTTTTCACGTTTCTGAATTTTTATTCATATCCAACGTTGAAACTTATTCGAAATCAGCTGTTAAATATTTAAAAAAACTGTCAAAGATTATTTGTAATTATTTTCAAGTTAAAATGAGTTGCTTTTTTGTAAGAAACATTTTTAGTGGCTGGGGTCTTAAACGTACCAACGTGTCAGATATGTTGTTCTGATGAAGATTGACTGTTAAGGGTTAATAACTTTATATATATAATGAACTGATTTTGACAAAAAAACTTTATTTTAGAATAAATTTTCACACATCATCGTATAATGTAAGATATATCTGTTACCTATTTTTAATTATCTACTTCTTTACATTTTGGTATCTTCAAAATTATTTTACCATGAAATTAATGCATTTCCATAACATAATATCATTATCGAGATATTATGTGTTGTCATAATAATTTACTATATATATCCAATATTAAAATAACATAATTCTACTTGAAAATTAAAGTAATTCGAATCCTTTGTTATGTCTTGAAGAAAACAACTATGTAACCAAGATTTTCTTAGCTTATGACACTTCGCTAGTGTTGCCAGCTCACTGTTATTAGGTAATATTGGAAACCATATGAATCGCATATACTAAACATTGTGTAATAATACATAATACAATTTTTTAAGCCAGCCTACTCATGAGAATTTTTAAGTAAACTCAACGCTTTATTACGAAATATTTTATTATACTTACAAATTTTATTTGAAGGCGCCTTTGAAATTTCTTTGTGACTCTTGTCTTTTTAATTGAACTGCTTCCTACATGGATCGCTTTTATGTAACATTCTATACAAAGACAATGTTAATACTTTGTATATTGGTATATAGTACAATGTTAATGTTTGTATATTTGCACATGATGTAATTTTAAAAGAATCAACAACCTGTAAAATAATTTTAATTCAGAAATAAGATATTTGATAAAATTGTAAATATCTCATAGGTTATTGATTTTTTATATCGTATGCTCATTTTCTTTTATGTATAATGTTTAATAACGTCGATCTGTATAATATGCAAGATTCATGTCCATAGTAAAATATGTCCTCTGAAATGGTGCAAGTTTTATTTGAAACTTTTGAATAGGAAATACTTTGAGAGATAATTATGCGAAAGTATTAAAATGATATAACCTGTAGAATGAACCACAAAAATATTCATCCATCCTGTAAAAGAGTATAATTTTTTTGACATTATATCAAATTATTTCAACTTTTTATGAAACTAGAACGATTAATTTACTAAATGATTCCTTTGAAAAAAATTTAAGCAAATCACTAATAAAATTGTGGATTTTTTTTTATAAGCTCTTACTCTAAATTTGTAACGAACATTTATAAGTATGTTTAAGTACCTCTTAAATATTTCGATACCTGTCAATTATTTCTACATTAATCGATTTCAATACAAATCTCAGCACGTATAATGGTACTTCAAACAACAAAGACACTACAAGTCCATTTTTAGAAAAATTACGTTGCTTTAAAGAGTGAATGAACACTTTTACAATTCACTGTATACATAGATATACACAGTATGTCTGAAAAGTAACGGAACTTTTTAAATTCATGGAAAACTACTAGCACCATCTATTAAAACAATATGCTATCTGAAAACAGTATTCCTCTCCTACAAAACAAAATAATCATTATTAGAATCCAGCAACGAATTGCAAACTTATAGCGTTTAAAGCGACAGAACCTTTCGTCACCGTGTCACAAAATCACGATGGAGCAAAGAGCGAATATTAAATTCTGCTCGGTAAAGCTCGGTAAAACTTTTACAGAAACATTTGAATTAATGAAAAATGTTTATGGCGACGATTGTTTATCCCGTACACGTGTGTTCGAGTGGTATAAGCGATTCTAGGATGGTCGTGACACTTTGGAAGACGACCTAAAGCCAGGTTTTGGGTTTTTCTAAATTCTAAACGATTCTAAAGGTATTATACTTCGGGAATTCGTTCCACAGAGACAAAATGTTAATGGCGAATATTATCTGGGTATTATGGAACGTTTGTGGAAAATAATTGTCCGTGTGAGGCCCGAATATCGAGCGCTAAGGAGTTGGTTTCTGTTGCATGATAATGCACCATGTCACAGAACTGTCGCAGTTCGTGAATTTTGGCGAAAAAACAAGTCTGCGTGCTCCAACATCCTCCACATTCCCCTGACTTATCTCCATGCGATTACTTCCTTTTTCCAAAATTGAAATTATCCATGAAAGGAACGTTTTATGACACTGTTACACAAGTGCAAGCAGCTGTGACAAGGGTGATTGAAGCGATTCCGCAAAACGACATAAAAAAATCTATGTTAACGTTGCCTGCGCGTGCCCTGCGGTGTATTGATGCGGAAGGCATGTATTTTGAATAAAAAAAATTAATTTTGGCAAAACAACTAATACTTTTTGTTTATTTAAAAAGTTCCGTTACTTTTCAGACATACTATGTATGTGTTAATTTTTGCAAACATGATTTCACCGACATCCACAAAAATATAAAAATTTAAATGCGTACAAAACACTTTTACATTGCTAAACATTAATTTCATTAAATATAATTTGAAACGAAGTAAATAATCCGGAATAGACAAATCAATAAGGAATTAAATTATGAAGGACTTTAAGTAGAGTTAAGCTTGGAAGAGATTTCGGAGGATGGATTAATTGAAGGTAGATTAACGAAAGAATATGTCGTTAGGCGCCAGTGTACGAGAAGTGAACGAAAAGGTCAAATGTGAAGACGAGCCAATATTTCTATCATCGGAAACGTGTAAAAATGACATATGGCTCACTCATTTATTGGAATAACGATATAATTCAAATATAATGATATAATTCAAAAATCACGAGTTTTGGGCAAATAAGTCCAAATATTTTCATACGCTGTAACTTTGTACAAATATTACAGAGACGTAATTGCCTTCACGTGCTCAATTTTAAACCTTTGAAAACTTACCTGGAAAAAGTAGGAAAATATCGTTCTTTCTATATTAATTATTTGAACGTTGTAAATTTTGAATTATGCATATGCTGGAGAAAATGGGCGATATTATTACAGATAACGTAGGAAGCTGTAGAAAATGTTAGCGTATAGCTAGTAAATATTACAATTTTGAATCAGCAGAATTCGTATAACAAAGAAATTGCTGGGTGGATTTTCTACACTAGATACAAGGTAATAATATTAACCCTCTCTATGAGATCTATGAGATACATGACTGACTTTTTGCAAAATAATTACAAATTTAATAATTGTAGAAATTGGAGATTTATAGTACAGTCCTTGGCCATCGAATTAGAAGTACGAAAATTTCCCTTTCATGGCTATAACATTATGTCATACATGAAAAATTGTCTTAGGTCATGCAAATTATTACTAAATACGTTCGAACTAATTCCAGTTCCGTTAAAACAAGAGACTAGTCTTTCTTCATGTTAACGCAAGAGGGGATTTAAGGATCAATGTTAAAATCATAACTAAAAGTAATCTACGTGAATGTTAACAACGACTTTAGTATTCAATTTCACAGAATTTTCTCATACAAAGATTATTTTAAAACTAAATCCGGACTGCTCTTGTCGCTACCAGTTTTCTACCCAGAAATCAAAGGAAAAAGAATAGCGGAAGAAAAACTATGTGATATATGATCGTTTTTGAGCATAAACTCTCCGTGATGGTTTGAAACTTTCCAGAGCATAAGTGTACAAGCTCAAATAATGAAATTCCAGTGATACGAACGTGATAACACAGAAGGAGAATGTTTACAATTTTTAAAGAAATTTTTCTTTTCTTCGACAAAGAGCTATACACAAAATGACTGTACGTATATTCGTTCTAGTTTTCTAAAAATTGTACAGTCCGTCATAATAAATTTTCTGCATATCGCACATAGTAGTCTCTCACAGATACTTGTTTATTTGAATGTTCTGATAGAAGGAGAGTCGTATAGTACCGATCAGAGCTAGTTCTTAGCTTCCTATATTACTTGGTTTTATTTTACATAAATAAATAAATAGATATAGCTTTATGTAACAGATCACAATGACAATTTTTATATGCCATTGAAGTTTTAAAATTATTTTTCAGGACTAATCTCTGGTTTTTCACTTTATTGCATGGTTTTATTGTATTAGTTTTGCAATTTTCTCATTACATTATAAAGAACATAAATCGTCTTCAAGTACTTGTGCAGTAGCAATCACCAGTCGTTTAATATCGACGATATTCTTTTCTCTTTTTTCCTGTTAAGAGATGTAGGAGAGCAAATGGTAACTGAGAAAGAAAAGTAGAGTAGCCTTTTGGATAGACTGTGACGAAAAGGTCACCGAGTCTCGTTTATAAAAAGTTATTTAACGAAGATCGGATGCAGTCAAACACAAAGATTAAACATGCATCGAATGCACGTATCAGGAAAATATCATTCAATACATTGGCGATGTTTCTAAACAAAAATTTGAAATATAATTAATCTATTCTAATAATTAAATCTTTACGAACATTATGAACCACTTACATTTAACCCCTAACTTATGATTTATTCAACAAGTGTGTCAGACACAGCGACTGAATTATTGTTGCCATATTAAGTCAGAAAAAGAATATTCAAATGTTATGAATATTTTAAATATGGCGATCATTGGCAGATGTGTTGGAATTAAAATCAAACTGAAAATTGAATGAAGGTCAAAATAAATACCCGATCTGTCGCACTTCAACTGTTACATGCATCACGTATCGCGCACGGTATTATAAGACAAAGGGTTATTAACATAATATTAATTGAAAACTTGATAGTACATCTTTCTTCGTTACAATCTGTGTATTAGACAAGGTAATACAGAAAAACTAAAATTGTTTAGTATAGTTGTTAGAATATAGCGAATCGAAATTTAAATATTGGCGCCAACTAGCGAAGCCTGTGAGGGCAGCACTTTTTTACCACGCGATCGTCAAAAGTTGACTTCCGGAAAAACATGTTACTGAATCTTCTTTGTAAAAGGGGCATTCATGTGCCGAGAACGCGGTGAATTATTATTAAGAAGAATTTATTATAACAAAATGTTATAATATAAAATTTTATAACATAAAAGTTATAATATAAAATCTGTCTAAATGTATCATTAAATAATAATGAACAAACTATAGAACATTTTACTGTATTTAAAGTGTGTAAAATTGTTTACAATATTATTTACAATTATTATTAACAATAGTAAATGTGTAAATGTCATATCTTTCAATAAATGACATTGCAAAACGATCTGATATATCTTCGTCTGTTTTCGACTGATGTTATCAGAAAATATAGACAATGATGAAGTGCTTATAATATTTATTATAAAAATTTGAGTTCTCTCCAACCATTTCACTTCGTGAATTTTTTTTGTGTACAAAATCAACGTCCTGATCGTTATCGCGACACGATAGCCACTTCTTTGGACCAAATTATGTGATGTGAACGTGGGACGACTCTACGCCTGATTTCAACAAGATGACGTCATATGCCATATATCGAACAAAACAAACGTCCTAATGGAAAGACTACAATGGACGCTTAATTTCACGGAAACGAACCATCGATTGATCATCAAGATTGTGCAAACCGTTGAACACCGTTAAGCATTCTTCAATGCGATTTTATAAAATGTAAAGTTGACGTCTATCGTCTAAAGACAATTAACGTGAAGTGAGTTGAATACGAGTTACGTGAAAATGATCACGTGAATTATTCGGTATTAAGTGTAAATCGTTCCAATACGTTTTAGATGACAGTAAACTTTTGTGAAACATTAGATCACCTTGTACGAGATTCATTTTTAACAAAATTTTTGTTTTACCTCCTCCACAGTGGCAAAACGCAAAAAGAAGTCACAGGGGGCTAGATCCGGTGAGTAGGGGGGTGGACAATTGGTGTCATGCCGTTTTTGGTCGAAAACTGCTTTATGGAGAGAGCAGTGTGGGCCGGCGCGATGTCATGATGGAAGAACCAGTCGCTTGTATGCCAAAGATCTGCCCTTTTCTTCCGGATAGACTCCCTCAATCTTTTCAAAAGCTCCAAGTAGAACTTCTGGTTCGGCGACGGTCTTCATGAACGAGAGCATTGATTTTGTCGACGTTTTCGTCAGTTCTTGACGTTGAGGGGCGTCCTGAACGGGGTTGGTCTTCAACTGACATTTCTCCATTTTTAAAACGTGAAAACCACTCGTAGACTCTGGTCTTACTTAGGGCAGCATCCCCATAAGCAGTCTTCAGCATTCCAATAGTTTCCGCGGCCGATTTCCCCAACAGGAAACAAAATTTCACAGCCGCGAGTTGCTCTCGACAATCGGCCATGACTTTTTCGCCGAAATGGAAAAAGCTGTTTTCCTACAAAAATTGCCACGGACGAACCGATGTACTCACAGCGACAAAACTTCACACAATGACTCAGGAGACGTGTCCCTACCGGATACCTGGTCGAAAAATGGGTTTCCCCATTCTCCCTACCCGCCACAGCCCAATTCCCGTTACTTTTGGGTCCCCCCACGTACAAGTATCAATCGTAATGGATTTCATTATTAAACTTATTTTTTCGAAAATTCGAATTACTTATAGGATAACCAGAGTGTTTCATAACATGTGATTTCAGTAGTGGATAGAGAACACAAATACAATGAACAAAGTTCCCATAAATATAGTGTGATTTGACCTTGTTTTAGAGTTAATTCTACTTATATGTTTCAATACTCCACTAGTTAAATGAATAAGAATGATCAGTTATTCGTATCAATAAATGTTATTCATATCACTGACTTAGCCAAAGCATATGTGAAACATGTTTCTAACATACACTTACCAGATTAGCAAACATTTCAAAGATCGAATAAATGTTTACGAAATACAGGTTCAGTCAAAACGCGATCAGACAATGGTTACTTAACAAGGTTATTATTCGCCAAGAATAACTTTTACATCACACTGTACTAAACGATAGTATCAATGTCGAAGGAACATCAGCAGTGGTGAATATTGGATATACGACGGTACAGAGAGTTTTACAAGAATATCAGCTGTATCCGTGCCATATTTAACGTGTACAGGCAATTAAAGGGGATGATTCTTCCCCAAGAAATCTTTTCCGTACGTGGTTGCTATGTCTATTACGGATCAATATTTCCTATCCATTATTTTATTCCCGACGCTGCGCATTCATCGGAGGAGTCATAAATTTGCACATGTATTATTAGACTAACCTTTTCGATCACGAAATATTTATTCCTGGAAAAAGAATCGTGGCTTTGTTAAACAGTTCTTTGAATTAAATTATGATTTTTCGGTTATAGAATATCTCCGAGATATTAGATAGGGATAGAATCTATGGTTAGGTTAGGTTGTGATAATATGAGGACAACGTACACAAACAATGAAAGTTGAATTTAGGCACACCAAGAATTTATTAAGCATGTCCTCATATGAGGACGCCATGTTCGAGAGGGCAAAAAAAATCCACATACAATTCTTCATTCAAAACATAGACAACAATATTAATATCTGCAATTCCAGGTGATAATATAATGAAAGACTGACAACTTAATTTCACTGAAATACTTTACGAAATGAGTTGGACCAATTGTTGCGAAAAATCTCACTTGATGTTACACGTCATATGTGGTTTATGCTTCATGGTGTATCACATACTTTTAGTGGAGTACCTCATACATACATTTTAGACGGAACTTATAGACATACTTTTTAGATTTCCTCGTAAATGGATATCTCATATAACACCTATTGCCTGACCTATTCGTTGTATCTAATCCTTCATATTCTAATAAAAAATATGTTATAAAATTCTTGTATTTTGTCAAAGATAAACAAATCAAAAATGAATTTGCATCAATTACAGTTATCGATTATAATCAATGAAATCATCAAAAATATTTCCAGTTTCCTTTAATTACATTATTTTTACTGCACTTTCGAAAATATTGTAAATTTGCAATATTATATCGCTTTTCTTTTAATACATTTTTTAGTAATGAAATATTTGTTCAATATTTTCTTATTAGCATTTTTTGACGTCATTTTTTGTTTAATTGAAAAGGTTAAGCTTCTTTTTCTATAATTGAAAAGATCAAGAATTTTCTTTTTACGTGGAAAAGTAATGAAAGATTAAATTCTAATTAGATTTTTGCTTCGGCTGTTATTTGAAAACAATTATACATTCGACACTTATTGTTCAACTTTGAGCGTGTATACAAGGCTGTCGACAGATTCGACGCATACCAAAAATTTTGGAAAAATTGCGAGATTCGTCGATGAGATGCCTGTAAGGTTGCGCATACACCATATGTGATCACTTCGAACACCTTTCTATGAAGATAAGCTGTCACAGAAGTGACGATAACTTTGAAACAAGGTCAAGTCAGACATATTTATAAAAACTTTTTTCATTATTTCTGTGTCGTCTGTTCACTTTTGTAGTGGATCCCACATGTTACAACACATCCTGTACTATATTCTGTAATAATGCAACGATATAGACTTTATATTAAAATAACCTGAAAAAAGTTTGTGTTTAATAATTCACAAATTTACAAATGTGCCACTTGATTTAAATAACATTATAATTAGAACCAAAGACGGATACAAATCCTTTCATATAATAGAGAGATCCATTTAAATCAAACATCTAAATTATTTTCGTGAGTATTGAATATATACAGGAATAAGATCTTGCATGATTTTAGAACGTACATTTAGCAATAAAAGAATTTATTCTAAGTTTACTGTAAATGTAAGTTCAAAGTTATTATTATTTTATTGCTAAAATTATTTGGTTTTTATTTTTTTTCAAATACAGAAGATGGCGCTTTAAGAGCTAACTGCTCTTATTTGCCGATTTAAAATAATTTGAATGTTCAACTTAAGTGGGACTGAACTTTGACACATGGGATCGAGACACGTTTGTGACGCACACCATAGTCCAAATATAACAAAAATAAATTGGCCCTACTGAGTTTTTAGTTCAATACCAGTTACAGTTTATACAATTAAAAATTGCTAAATTCAAAATATATCTAACACTTCAAGTTCTTTTTACTTACCTAAAGGGGTAACACCACTCTAGAGCCAGAAAAAGAGACCTAAATTTGACAATTTATTTTGAAAGTATGAGAAGCGGAAAAGAATTTCTTTTCAGAGGGTTTATTTAACACATATTGAAGTACGAAAAATAATTTTTTTTTTCGTTTTCGTACAAAATTGGGGCGACAGAGCCCATCGGTGGAAACAGCTTTTGTAGAAACGCCACGGGAGGACGGATTTCTCACCATGTGTGAGACTTGGGATAAAAAATCAAAAAAATTTATAATCTATATACAATTGACTTTGGTAGTACGTAGGGGTTTTTTGTTTAATCAATTTTTGTAGAAGTTATACATATTTTAAGAAATGAGTCGACTTTTTGCATGAAAAATGTGCATTGAATTGTTTATAAAAAAAAAGTTTACATTCAATCAAAAAACGGCTACGCACTACCATAGAGGATATTGTTGTGAAGCAATTGTAAAAATTTCAATTCGATCCATACAATAGTCACCGAGAAATCCGTCCTCCCAGTATGACAAAAGTGGTTTCGAGAAAAACGCGTTTAAAGTTTTATGAACATTTTAATCCTTCAATTTCTTGTTTACCTCTAATCTGCGATTCCTGCACCATACATTTGGCCATCCAGGTCGATGTTCGCCTCCTCCTCTACCTTCCTCTACAACCGTTTGTTTTGTAGGTAACAGATGTACTTATTATTTTAAATGCTAAAAGTAATACAAAAGCCATGAATTGCAGCACGCCGCGTAAGTACTCAGTGCGCGCTCTGAGAAGCTGCGGCAAAATTGATGATTGACTCTTTTAAAATTTGTTTTCCACTATAAATCAAATGGCATTCTGTTTCTATGACCCTATCGTTTAAGCCAAACAAAAAAAATCGACTTTTTGAAAATCCTAGAGTGGTGTTACCCCTTAATACTGCAACAGTGAATAGTTAACTCTAACTGACGCAACTGTCGAGAAAATCGTAGATTAAGGCGTTAAACGCTGTATCTCTAAGAAAATTTATTTCCTTAAATATTTATATTCATTATATGAACAACGCATTTTTCGTAACAGTTTTTATTTGTATGTGCACATGAATCACGGGTTAAAGACTAAAGGCTATTTTTATGTAAGATCACGGTATGCTGGTTTCACCATCTGTTACCTCGTTCATTTAACATTTAACATATTCGAAACGCAAAAGTGTCTAACAAAAGTAAGTAAACAATTTGAGTTTTGATGGAAACCGACTGAATCGAGGTAAATGTTTAATTTTATACAATAAAACTAATTTCTATTCATACTGTGTAAAGACATTTAAATACCTACGCTCACAAAAATCTTATTAGTTAAAAATGTACTCAAAAATAAAAATATATGCGATTAACATATATTACAAAAGTAGGCGAACATGAACTATATTAACAAACTGATATTTGTAATGACGAGTATAGTTTAACTTTCGTTTAACTGTTACTTTCTCATTTTTCCTATAAACTGTTACTATTTTAGAAACTGCCCACGTTTTATTAAAACATTTGACAGTTTTTTATATGTATTTCACTCATTTTTTAAATTCCAACTACTTCTCTCTTTGTTATTGCTGCTTTATAAATATTTCTTTATATTGCACCTAAATGAAAGAAAATAAACGTCACTCTGCTAACGTGTTTTATACAAAAAAAACTGGTTACAGTAAAACAAAGCTCGTTCACAAAATAAATTAATAAAGTTTGAGACAATTTGATGACAAAAAAATAGTATTTTAAAATAGAACTTATACTAAATCAATTTGTAGGTTAAGATGTTATAAACATAATTTCATAACTAAGACATTATAAACATAATTTCGTAATACCTTAACCTACAATTATAATATCACATTTCATAATGTTATGAAAATTAATTATGAACATGATTATTCTTGACAACAAATAGTCGATTCTTTGTTAGAGTAAATAATGAATAAATTATGTAGTACTTTCCATTCTGTAGAACTTCAATCAACTTAAGTTAAAAATAAAGAATACATTTTTTAAATGGTATATATTTGTTTAACTTGATGATCGGCATATTTCTCAGTTCAGAATACCAGACAGAGCAAATTTAGTTTTCCAAACTTATTTTTCTAAAAATGGTTTGTATTCTATTGTACACAATTACTGTTTAAACTATATCAGCATAAAAAAGACAATGCTGCTACAAAAATGTGTTTAAAGCTGTTCCAAGGACGCACTTAATTATTAGTTCTACGGAAAATATAATGTTCCACCAACATTAATATTCGTTTAACATCATCTATTTATCGACCAGGAGTAACGGAAAATCCAGTGATCTTCGGTTCTTAAAAAATCGCGTTAGGACAAAGGAAATACGTGTAAACGAACAATAACTCGTCACTATACTGTAAACACCTCACACGCCGTTTCTTTACTCTATAAACGCGACAGAAAAAGCAGCGATCGAGAAATTAAAGCCAAGGACAGCTTGAAACCTATCTTTGAGATCGAATAACCAACCCGTAGGGGAGATCGCGTTATTGCTGTTTTATCGTCAACTCATGGCAACTAGGGGCTTCCCTTGTTTTCTCAATCAGCTCAATTCTATAGTTACTGGATGTTGCTTGAACAACACGGAATGAAGCCATGATAAGTTCTGCGAGGACGCCAACTCGAAAACTTAATAATTTAAAAACCAAGGGGTTGTTTGATATTAATTTCGTTTTGACATAAAATCGTACTGCACAAAGTATTAGAAAAATATGTAATGCACTTATTTAAGCTTTGGTCATCGAGAATAATTTTTTCTAACTACTAGAAAATTTTTTTAATAACTATATAACTATTTTCTAATTGAAACTACGAGTCAGTCAAAATAACTATTCTCAGGTTTCATATTTATATTAGAAAATTTTATTGCCGCCGAAATGGCTGCCATATTTTGCTGAGAAAACTGGTTATATATGTTAGTTGATTCCTCAATATTTACTTATTTATTTTTCCATTCTATTTTCAATTTAAAAGAAAATCTAGTTTCAATGGAACTGGATTCAAGTTTTTAAGAACTTGCATTGTTAACATTATTTATACAGGGTGTTACAAAAGCATCGTATTTGCTTAAAGTTAAAAATTAATATTATCAACCAATCAATGTATAGCTGTAGAAACAAGCAAACATGTGAAATACAAAAATTAATTACGGCGAAACTATAGATCCCAGCAAAAATTTAAATGTGATGTCTTTTTAACACCCTGCGTATATAAACTTTAAATGCATAATTCAAATTAGGAATCTATATTTATGAATGTATATATTTTGATTTTTAATATTTTAACTGCCACATCACCCACATATAGGTGACGCTTAAACTTCCATATGCATCTATCATCTGTATTATTAAGAATTTGTCCACTAACCTAATTGGGAATATTCGTATTAATATTTGAAACTATGAATAATAAATATATCAAAATATTGTGAAATTATTTGGCAAGATTTGTTACAAATAAAATACTATCTAATATAATTTTCAACTGCTTCAGCGTGAGAATCAACATGTTAACAAAATACTGGATATAAAAAAGGTATTAAGAAAAGTTAGAATGGCAATATGTACGTAATTCGAAAATATAAAAGGCCATGACAAAATCTGTTAATTTCCTAAAGGTTTAGAATTTGAGGAACTAGTATGTTTGATGCTTCATATGTGAATTTGAACAAATATAAGAAAAATGGATGCGTTGATAAATAAAGTACCTCTTTCTGGTAACTTCCGTTCTAAAAGAGGTACGTAAGCAGTCTAGGTAGTTCCACGCATAAAACGTTAACGCGTAGTAAGTTTCAACTCAATTACGTCAATCTGTCGTGTATAACCATATGTTAAATATAGCGTGTCGTATAAAAGATGCATCCGAGTTTGAGATGCATTCTGCTATCTTTCATGAGCAAACAATTATAACCAGAGTACTATTTACCGAAAATTAATCTTCATATTTCAAGACGTAATAACATGTACTAAGTTTCCAGTCAGTAAATAAATGATACAAAGTTTTTGTAAAGAATGTGTTCTCAAAAGAATGTGTTAACACTTTCTAAATAATTACAGAAAAGCAGATGCGAACTTTTACAATTAGAATTCGTAAATTACTTCCTCGTTACGACAAGTGTTTACACAATGACTACGTTGAGGAGGCTGTGCAAACTGGTAATAGAAAAGGTATTTGTTTTAGAAGAGAAGTATAACTTATTCGCTGACTGAGCTATGCTTCTCTTAAACTTAATACGTTTGTGTAGGATAACGTATTCGTTTGCGTCATGAAGGTCTGTTGTATGTCTAATGATTCATACGAACACGTCATGGCTCCTTATTCGAAAAATTGCGCACAAGAAGAATACAAGATCTTGGAATCGTCGTGTTAGCTCGAACATTGTGTACTGATTTCAATATTCTCTTCATGGAAATATGGCATTATAAGAACAGATACTCAATAGTTTCTGCGATATTTACACAGTGTGTCTGAAAAGTAACGGAACTTTTGAAATAAAAAAAAAGGTATTAGTTATTTTGCCAAAATTAATTTTTTTATTCAAGTTACATCCCTTCCGCATCAATACACCGTTGGGCACGCACAAGTAATCTTAACATAGATTTTTTTATGTCCTTTTGCGGAATCGCTTCAATCACCCTTGTCACAGCTGCTCGGACTTGTGTAACAGTGTCATAAAACTTTCCTTTCATGGCTAATTTCAATTTTGGAAAAAGGAAGTAATCACATGGAGATAAGTCAGACGAATATGGAGGATGTTGGAGCACACAGACTTGTTTTTTCGCCAAAAATTCACGAACAGCGACAGTTCTGTGACTTGGTGCATTATCACGCAACAGAAACCAACTCCCTGGCGCTCGATATTCGGGCCTCACACGAACGATTTTTTTCCACAAACGTTCCATAACACTCAGATAATATTCGCCATTAACATTTTGTCCCTGTGGAACGAATTTCCGAAGTATAATACCTTTAGAATCGTTTAGAATTTAGAAAAACCCAAAACCTGGCTTTGGGTCGTCTTCCAAAGTATCACGACTATCCTGGAATCGCTTATACCACTCGAACACACGTGTACGGGATAAACAATCGTCACCATAAACATTTTTCATTAATTCAAATGTTTCTGTAAAAGTTTTACCGAGCTTTACCGAGCAGAATTTAATATTCGCTCTTTGCTCCATCGTGATTTTGTGACACGGTGACAAAAGGTTCTGTCGCTTTAACCGCTATAAGTTTGAAATTCGTTGTTCGATTCTAATAATGATACTGTGTATGATTGTAAGTTTTTCATTACCATAAATGCAGTTTTGTTACCAAAAAACATGAAATTCCTTTGTGACATAGCGGTAGTGTATGTGAATAGTATGCCAATCAGGGTCGATGAGGGTTCGATTCTTTGTGGGCGAAAATTTTGGTTATTTATCAAAATTTCTGATTTATTTAACCTACTATAATTCAACTGCTTCTTATATTCACTACAATATATCACCACATTTTAATATAAAATCGCGTATGTAATTTTAAATGAAATATCTTACAAAGGCTTTCAGTGTTGTTCCATAAGAAAACTAGAAAATGAAATTTATCGTTAATAAAGATATCTTCTTCGATACCAATACTCAGTTTATGCATGGAACGCATGGTTTTTATCTCTATTGCTTTCTGGTACGATCAATAACGAACATTTTAATTTATTATTTGTTACATTCCTCTGTTACATATATTATTTATTAGTCATTTTGACAGACATGTTATGTAAAATTAAATATTACTTTTTCGTGTGAAGAACAGTAATATCATAATAAATAATGGTATTGTGATAAATGAGAAAAGTTTAATTGATGAAAAAAAATCTAATCTACAGGGAATTGAAGTCTGATTAATGACGTACTATTCCATTGTGCTACGCCACAAGTGGATTTGATATGTTCGGGGATTCAAGCTTTATTTATACTAATAAAAAAAACCTATAACCATAAATATCTAAAAGACTTATTGAATATATAGATACACATATATAATACTATATTTCCATAAAGAAAACATTCAAATCTGCCACTTAGAGTAAATTTTTAGGAGTTAAATAATTACGTCTGTTATTTGCATAATCATTAAATTTACAATTAAATTAAATTGAATTTACTATAAAATTAAATTTACTATATTATTTAAATTTATTAAATTTACAATTACCGTAAGAATGTAATATTAAATTATCTTTCACTGTAACTTTATATACATACAATAACAAATATAATAGTTAAAAACACTTTTTTTAACAATTGTTTAATCGGAAGTCAATTAAAACGAGACATAGAATATTAGCTTAAAATTTTAATTTTTAAGTGTTAAATTCCAAAAGTCAATATTTACCGCGTCAATTTTATATTTCCTTTCTTCTTAAATGTAGATAAGTTTTTACAGTATAAAGTATCCTTGAAAGTATTTAATTTTCAAATACAAAGCGTACCACCAAAATTTTCTTACTGTATATTAAAACAAAAGAAAATAAAGTTCCCAAATATATTTTTAATATAAGTTGCACAAAATCCGTAAAAAATGTTTCAATGCAAAATTAAAAAAATGTTAATTTTGCATTCAGCAAAACTGATTTAGCAATATTCCTAAAATTGTTACATCAAGTTTTATCGATTTTTAATGTGTATTAAAATTTATTCTTAAAAACGAAACAAAAATAGGAGAAATTTATTCAATAACATTTGTGATTCTATTTGAACTCACAAATACCCCTTCCGCGTAGCTTGTCACCTGAATTGCAAATCTGAACTGTGAACTTTTCCTAAGATGGCTTAACAAATATTCATAGTGGGAAGGGACTTTGTTAACGTACTGTATTTCGAAACAATGGAATATTGTTTCATACCGTTCTATTAAAAATTACTAAACGTAAAATTTGGAGTTTGTATGATATCCACGTTTCTTGACAAGAATTACAAAAGTTAAATACGAAAGTATTTAAACTGTTATTTACGGTATTAAAGTTGAGCTTCTTAGGATAATCTATTTCACGTTAATTACAAATCATCCCTCTGTCACGGAAGAGTTATTACGTACATTTCCAAAATTGTGGAACTGAAAAAATTTATCTAAAAACTGGAACACGCTACATATTATATCAAACAACAAAGCATTATAACATTAGCTAACATTAAACATTATAACATCAAGAATTATAATATAGTAGCATTATAACACTTTTTAATTAAATGTTTAGGTTTTTTAATAAAAAATATTTTTTATTTTTACGAAAAGAATATATCAAAAAAGTTTGGCAGTAAGAAAGTAATGTATAAGCATTTGTACATTTTTTTTTCTTATACCCTGTATAAGAAAAACAGTGATGCTTGAAAAGTGACCACGATTTTGTCTTAAAAGCTCTTGAAGTGAATTTTCTTCAAAATGCTTGCTTCAAGTATTATTCTTTTCACAAAGTCAACGTCGGACAATTTATATAGTTACAGTAAATTTGTCATTACAGCGAAAGAAAATGTTGGCTAGAACTAATGGAGAACAAAGGTGTTTTACACATTATAAACACATTTGATTTTAATTTGATTTGATTGTTACCCAATGTTGAAATGTGAGATTATAGGATAGGTTGATAGGTTATATTAATCGCACAAGTTGAGTTCATTGCAGACTTACTTTATTCAGTTAGGTTGTGCTTGGTTAGAGATGTTGCTTAGCTCTTGAAGTTTCTTTCATTATTTTTACATTTTCAAAGGTTTATATACATATTTTTGAACCTATGACGTGGCAGTTGTTGCCAATTAGATTTACTTGGCAAGCGTTTTACCCCTTCAGATATGTCCAAAGACTTTGGTTCAAAAGACCAAGTTAAGATGGACTCCAGTAATGCTGTTTTACAAACATCAATCATGTCCGTGTCATAAACTTGACACGTTAACTAGATACAATTTTCCCCGTCATCAGATATAAATTACTAATCTTGTTGATACCTAAATAATCTGATCCAATTGATGGCTAAATATCTACTTAAATGGTTACTTGCGACTCTACATCGACTGAAAATCAATGTAATCATTAATTGCGAATGGTAGACAAATACAGTTGTAACTGTTCATTAAGTAAAATAAATATTGTCGAGTATTATTTCAATGTGCTGCTATACACTGTTACGTTTTAATATGTTCAATCTCGCTGTAATAAATGCGGCTCAGTCGCGATAAAGCGAAGTCATAAATCAAACTACTAGAAAGCACTCTTTGATGACGTGTCAGCACAGAATCGCACACCACATCCTACTTCTTGACTGCGTTTCGATATTGAATTCAGCACATTGATGCACATTGATAAAAAATTGCTTCGTATGGTTTTGGCCCGATGTTTTAGGTACTTATCTCCTCATTCTAGATTTCGTTCACGTTTAAGCGATTTTACAACCCTCTTAAAGATTGCCGCCTCTCGGGTATAGATAGAGCTGTTCAAGTGAGCATGACCGTGTTATTGGAACGTTTAAGAACCAGTCACTAAAAATGTTTCTTACAAAGAAGCTACTTATTATTTTAACTTGAATAATATTATAAATAAGGTTTGAAAATTATTTTAACTTGCACTATGATTTATTTATCAGGTACGTCAGTCAGAACTGATCACAGCTACAATATTAAAACAGACATAGAAAGTTGAAATGTTATGTCAATTTGGTATTATGCAATCGTTGACTATGCAAATTATAATTGGACTTGAATTCCAAATTGAAGCGTATTCAAAATTCGAGTAAGATTAATCTCAGCTGAAGTACGAGTGTGTCACGAGTCAAACTCGTCAAAATAGTGCAAAGGGT